>ML373560.1:102830-155821 GCA_005239525.1 Nicotiana knightiana | reverse complement strand
CGATATTTAGCACGTTAGGTTTAAACATGTAAAAATCAGATAATAAAGCCAAATAAAACAGTTATTCTAAGCTCGAATTCTGAACCCTGAACCAAAGATTCTGGGTTCTTAAACTTCCCCAGCAGAGTCGCCAGAGCTGTCACACCTCCTTTTTCCACCCCCCAGATTAATGAAGGGTAATAATGGAATTTTTCCACTTTAAGTGACATTATTCGAATTTGGGATTTATTTTAGTTTCAGAGTCGCCACCCGGATTTTTTACGGTGTTCCGGGACACCATTTATTTATTGAAATCCCAAACCGAGCAAATTTTGACTCTATTTAAACTGTATGCGAACCAGAAATTCGGATAAGGAATTATGTTAACCCGGGAGAAGGTGTTAGGCATTCCCGAGTTCCGTGGTTCTAGCACGGTCGCTTAACTATTATTCTTTGGCCTAAATTATCGGATTATTTACGTGTTTTTAGCCTATTGCATATTTAAACATTTTGAAATTTAGCCGCTTTTGATAAGTATGAATTTATCTTGAAAACAAGTCACGAGACGTGCACTTATTTATTTTTGGACACATTGTAATCGCAACACAAGAAATGCACTCGCAATCACAACACGTGATTTCTATTATGGTTTTGAGTTGAAGTCGGGGACATGAGTTGCCACACCCGAGTGTAGATTATGTATCACGATTATGCCACGGGAATCATACCCATGGTCGTGATGATTTAATATTCGTCTAGAGTAAGCTAGGAATGTTTATAAGTTAGCTAATTTTCCTAAGGTTTGAGATCATTGTAAGGCCAAGAGTTATGGAATCCAATTGTGGATGAAGAGTAAAATTTAATTAAAGAAATTAGCATGATCAATGAAATATCTAAGTTGTTGGAAGCGTTTGACAAATAAAGAAAATAAAGGAGGACTAAATAAAAGAACGGTACAATNTATTGCATATTTAAACTTTTTGAAATTTAGCCGCTTTTGATAAGTATGAATTTATCTTGAAAACAAGTCACGAGACGTGCACTTATTTATTTTTGGACACATTGTAATCGCAACACAAGAAATGCACTCGCAATCACAACACGTGATTTCTATTATGGTTTTGAGTTGAAGTCGGGGACATGAGTTGCCACACCCGAGTGTAGATTATGTATCACGATTATGCCACGGGAATCATACCCATGGTCGTGATGATTTAATATTCGTCTAGAGTAAGCTAGGAATGTTTATAAGTTAGCTAATTTTCCTAAGGTTTGAGATCATTGTAAGGCCAAGAGTTATGGAATCCAATTGTGGATGAAGAGTAAAATTTAATTAAAGAAATTAGCATGATCAATGAAATATCTAAGTTGTTGGAAGCGTTTGACAAATAAAGAAAATAAAGGAGGACTAAATAAAAGAACGGTACAATCCATGCTTGCATTCTTTAACTTTCCATTATATGTATTTGACCAAGTTCAATCCCTAAAGCATATAAACAATTTAATCACTAATGAGCTCGGTCTTTCCCTGCCCGCAGTTAAGAAATTATCCAAACAAATATTATCCAACCAAATGAAAAAGGCTTATAGAACATAAAAGCTCAAAAAAAAAGAACACAAATAATAAAAGAAACAAATGGACCACCTAAATATGATAAGAGCCATGACTTCCTACAAATCATCCCACAAGTAAGACCACAATCCCATAAAATAATGCCACAAGCAAGCATGCTTCAACTTGATGAATTTTAAAGCATTCTAACATATCAATATTCCAATTTTCATATATCACCTAATCCATTAAAATTAATTGACAGTAAATGAGCAGATGCTCAACTTCAAGAAAACGAACAAAACTCCAGGAAATGCAAGCAAAGAATCAGTCACTTGAGCTTAATTATCAAGCATGAAATCAACCAAGCTCTAATCATTTAAATTAATTCCAAATAGATCCGAGCGGCAATTGTTCGTCGGAACATTAAAGACCCAGCAGATTAACCATGTCTCTTATCGTATTCAAATCAATACTAACATGAGATGGTAAAAGAGAAAAGGGATGAACCTGAGATCAAGCTCTTTTCTTTTTATAATGTATTCTGTTAAATGGTGCGGCTACAAGCGAATTCAGGAACAAAATTCAAATCAACAAACAGAGCAATAGGAACTCGAATAGTAATCGAATTTGAACAGAACCCCGAACCGAACCACGAACGGCAAACCTCGGGCAGCGACGGAGAACCAAAAAAAATCAACTAAATTTCATCTTAAAATCAAACTTAGAATTGAAAAGTAGAGACAGAAAGATAAAAAATATTTGTTGGATTTTCTGATTTTTGGAATACTAAAGAAAAGCGAGAAGAGAGCTCTCAAAACCCTAGAACTTTCTTATACCAATTTCTATCCAGAGTCCCTGTTTTTCCCTTCTTTTCCTCCCTTTTAGTGTGTTTTGTGAGTTTGTGTGCGAGTGATTTGGAGAAATGAGAGTGTAGAAGCAACTGGGAAGGGGGTGCGCCGCTGCTGTTTTCTTAAGGGAGGGATCTTTTTTTTTGTCTCTCCCCCATCTAATTAGGTCTAGTTTGTTTTAATAGGTGAGGGAGATGGGTATTGGGCCGGACCGGGTCGGGAAGGTGGGGTTTTGGGTTAGGGCGGATTAGGAGGAAATTGGGCCATGAAAATTGGCCCAGTTCGGATTTAGCCTTAACAACCTTTTCTTCTTTTTATGCTTTTGCAGAATTAGCCACTTTAGACTCAAATTTAATTTAAATCTATTTCTTGGCTAGCCTATGTATTTATTTTATCTAATGATGGACCAGTGAAACTAATTAATTAATTAACCTACGAAAGCAATTTTGTTTTTTTATAAGATGCATTTAATAATGTAACTAAATCCTAAAAATACAGTTTAAACCTAAAATGGCACGAAATGAAAAATGTGACAACTTTTTAATGATTTTTTTATAATTTTAAAATATTAAACCTACATGAAATGCAACTAAATAGAGAAAAACTCCTAAAATTCATGAAAAATTATTTTTGGGTAATTTTTAGGAGTAGTTTCCATGCGGGAAAAAAATCGGGTGTTCACACAAAGTCCTAGGAACACACCAAGGCAACCCAATATACGTAGAGACCCTACCACACACCCACAACAAACCCTATACAACCCAAACCAATAGTGAAGGACCTGCTCATTTGAAACATGGCAGAGGAGCTAAAGAAACAGATAGGAAGAGTCTAGACTGTTGAAGGCGGGAATGGTGTTGAAGGTTTGATCTACAAAGACTTATGTATCCAACCATATGTGGAACTGCCGGAGGGTTACAAACCTCATAAGTTTAAAATGTTTGATGGTACTGGTGATCCTAAGGTGCATTTAAGAACCTACTATGGCAAGCTTGTAGGAATGGGAAAGAATGCAAAAATCCACATGAAACTATTCATGCAAAGTATTACAGGCGATGCCTAATCTTGGTATATTAGCCAGAATCCGAAGAAGTGGGCGAACTGGGTAAGCATGGCATCCGATTTTAGGATAGATTCAGCTTCAACATAGAGAACGCACTAGACATTTTCTATAACCAGAACCTCAAGAAGACGCCCACAGAAACCTTCCGTGAGTATGCTATTCGTTGGAGATCAGAGGCCGCCAAGGCGAGGCGGCAACAAGAAGAAGATCAATTGTGATGACTCGATAGGTCATCTTGTGATTTAAACCTAATTCTGTGATTTCAAACCTTTAAAAGTCATGTTTTAACCTTCCTCGATTTGTGTGCACAGTCCGGGCATCTTTACGGAAAGTTTTTATGTTTAAAATTGATAAAAATAAGAAAATTTGCCTAAAAACTTCATTTGAGTTAACTTCGGTCAATATTTTTGGTAAACAGACCCAAATTCATATTTTGACGATACCGATGGGTCCGTATCGTGATTTGGGACTTGGACATATGCCCAAAATCGAAATCGGAAGTCTCTAGCCCGAGATATCGGAGTATGTCGAAATTTGAAAGTTGAAAGCTTAATGAAATTGAAGTGTTTGACCAAAGTTTGACTTTTTGGATAACATTTCCGTATTTTGGTTTCGGAACCCGGTATAGGTCCAACACCATATTTTTGACTTGTCTGTGAAATTTGATGAAAAATGGAGTTGATTTGACGTGACTCAACCGTCCGATTGTGTAAATAGGAATTTCAAAGTTTTCTAGAAATTTCATTCGATTTGGTGTTCAATTCGTATTTCTAGGTGGTATTTTGGCGATTTCATCGTGCGAGAAAGTTTGTATGATATTTTTAGACTAGTGTGCACTTTTGGTTTAGGGCCCTGAGGGCTCGAGTGAGTTTTGGATAGGCTTCAGAGTGATTATAGACTTGGTGAAATTTGCCGGTGTAACTGATCTTGTTGCAGGCCTCTGATCTCGCATTTGCGAGATCAGGAATCACAATTACGACATATGAGAGTTTTGTATTTGCGAGCTTCCCATCGCAAGTGCGAAGAGGAGTTGGGCCACACAGGTTTCACAATTGCGAAATAACCTTCGTATTTGCGAAGTTGGTCTGGGGAAGGTAGTCTTCGCATTTGCAACGATTGTGTCGCATTTGCAGTCATCCAGTGTTCACATTTGTGAAAAATGCAGAAGTTTGAAGGACTTAGCATTTGCGATGGTCCCTTCTCATTTGCGAAGCCCAGGTCACAAATGCGACATCTGCAGCTGATGCAATAAGACTTAGACGGGATTTTTGATTCATTTCCCAAATTTTCAAATCCTAGAACCATAGAGGAGATTTTTCCAAGACCGTTTCTTCCCCAAAACATTGGTTAGTGATCCTAAACCACTTTCTTTCAATTACCCATCACATTTCATGAATTTTCAACCTAGAATCTAGGATTTTCATGTTGGAATTTGGGGGTTTGGATAAAATTAGGGATTTTTGCATAATTGAAATTTAGACCTAGAATTGAAATCGGATTTCAAAAAATATTACATAATCGGGCTCGTGGGTGAATGGATTTTGGTCGAACCTTGAGTTTTTAACAAAGCGGACTCGAGATCGATTTTTGACTTTTGGGGGAAAACTAGGGAAAAAATATAAATTTATGCATTGTAATTGGTTTCTTTAGCAATATTTGATATTATTGAGTCGTTTGTAGATAGATACGAGTGGTTTGGAAGTGGATTCTAGAGGAAAAGCTATAATTAGCATTGACTGGCCTGTCGAGCGAGGTACGTGTTGTGTCTAACTTTTACTTGAGGGATTAGGAACCCTCAACCTATTTTCTATATGAAATTCATCTGAGAGGCGTATATGTGAGGTGACGAGTACTTATGCGCCGCCAATTTATTTATTTTTGCCTGTTTCTTTCCCGTTCTTCTCATATTGTCTTTTTCCCTGCCTTAACTATTACATTCTTTACTTGTATTCCCATGCCTAATTTCTACTTGTTAGACATCGTTTCCCTTTGTTAAAGGTATTAGTTATTCTATAGCTTCATTGTCTCCTATTATTTGCTTAAACTGGTTTATCGGTGCTTTTATGGTATATTCTGGATTGGCCTCGCTGAGTAGTATTACTTGTGTGAATTCTCATAGTGTACAAGCTTCCCATTTGCTTTAGCTTCAATTTTAAGTATGTGAAGGATTTTGTGATTTGAATTGTGAAACTTCTTACTTACTAAGTAATTGATATTGATATGGTGGGATTGGGCTGCGCACCGAAACAAGTGAAATAAGGGTGATATATTGATGAGGAATAATGTAAGGCCCCGCTTGCAAAAAAGTGTGTTTTTGAGGCCCATTATGCGGTCGCATAATCACTCTGCGGACCGCATAATGGCTGCAGAGTGAATCAGAAAACTTGTCAAATTTGTGGCCAATTTGCGGCCAAAAATGCGATCGCATAATTGATATGCGGGATGCATAATCCATCGCATATCTTCCTTGGAGTTTTGTGAAGGGAGTTCTGCGGCGTATTATGCGACCGCAGAATAGCTATACGGGTCGCATAATGGCCGCATACTCGATCGGATGTTCCACTCGGTTGAGGCTATTTTTGTGGCAGGTTTGCGTCCGCATTCCCATTATGCGGTATGCGACCGCATAACTGTGTCGGAGCACCCCATTTTCTTATATTTAAACCTGATCCCAGACCGAAAAAAGCATATTCCCCTCCATTTTAAACCATTCTCCTGATAATTTTGAGTGAGAAAAGAGAGGGTTCTAGAGAGAAGGTCCTAATTCCATCAAATTGATCCTCCATCACCACTCAAGGCTTGGGACTAATCAAACAAGATACCAATTTCCCCTCACTCTAAGAGGTAAGTTTCTACCACACCAGCTTTTAAATTCCATGATTAGCTAAAATTGGCTATTAGTAAGGTAGTCCATGGAGGTAAGAAAAGGGACTTGCAGGCATGAGGTTCTAAACTATGTGCGGGAAAGTAAGAACAAAGATAGAAAGAAATGGGGGATGGGACCTTAGTAAACTCATAATTCTAGGTGTAATGCTCAAGTGAGCTGGGACCATGATCCAATTCCTAATTACAATTTGATTATGCTATTTTTTCAAATAGATTGAAAGAGCTAAAGGATTCCGAAAATTGTCGTAGGAATTAGGGATAAAACCCAGTCCAGGTATGTATGGCTAACTATAATCTTCGTAGAATCAACTCGTTGGTGTCTGAATAGGTGGTGTGAGTCCCTTACTTGATCATACTTGAATTCATTGTTTATGTGTCGAGTTGCAAGATTGCTATTTATAAATTATTCTAGTTGACTACCATGCCAACATGCTACTTGAATTTGAATTATGATCCTACATGCTCCTTCTATTATGTCATTACATGTTGGTTCTCGTTAATATGAAGGACGATGCTATTGAACGGATAATAAGGAGAATCAAACTCAAATTGTAAAATGTGTCCAAGTGCCAAGAACTATGTGATAAATGATGGAAATGAGATGTGAACTGAGCAATTAATTGAAATGGTGATGTCCCAAGTTAGATGAGTTAGCCGATGGGGCCGATATCGGACGCCATGCTGTACACATGGTGGAATTTACATTGGAAACATTGATATAAATTGTGGATATGGCTATGTCTCACTTGGGATGGCTTAGCCGGTCGGGCTGAGACTGGACTCCGTGTAAAATGACGCGGTGGCATTATAAATCTTGGCACTTGGCATTAAGAGACTATTAATCAAAAGGATGGAAAGACGAAATAAGAAACTATGTGACCCCTACTTGTGATTCTCTATTCCTGTGAAGTGCTATGTGATTTCCATGAGTGCTTTCCTACCTATTTAATTGTTTATTCTATTTTAGAGTGGAATTGTTCATACATACTAGTACTATTTGATGGTACTAACGTCCCTTTTGTCGGGGGTGCTACATCTTTGAGTGGATGTAGGTGGTTCTATTATAGATACCGCTAATCACCGATAGTGGTGCCCTTCTCCTCACAGCAGTCTTGGTGAACCCCGTTTCTTCCGGGGCCATGTATAGTATATGTTCTTCTTCTTTCGTATAAGTTACTACATTTTGAGGTATATCCGGGGCCTTATTGCCGGCATTGTCACATTTGTCTTTTGTATCTATAGAGGCTCCGTAGAGGTTTATGTGGGTCATGTACGGGTGTGGGGGATGTTACCGAATCAAGTTGTATGTTGAAATCCTATTCCACTTAATCATAAACTGTAAGTACTTTTGTAAGTTTGATTATCACATAATGTATGTAAGGAAGAATGAACTAGCAATGTATGTACATTAACATAACTGACCTCTCCCCGGGTTAATAAACGATGATGTGTTCCATTTTTGGAATATGAGTGAGTCAGGTAGGATATGTTTGAAAGGCTTGCTCTACCGGGTTCACTCGGTTGAGCGCCGGTCGCGCTCCCCAAGGTTGGGGCGTGAGAAATAAGGGTGAATTGATATTGTACGGTGGGATTGAGTTGCACGCTGCAACAGGTGTAATAAGGGTGGATTGTGGTGGAATAATGGTGAACTGTGATTGTGATTATTGTGATATGGTGGGATCGGGTTGCACGCCACACATTTTTTTATATTCTATTGTTCATGTTATTAAGAGAAAATAAGGGTGAATATAATATGTACGGTGGGATCGGGTTGCACGCCGAAACAACCTATATATTTATGCTTTCCCTGACTGTGTTAGCTGTACGGTAGTCTTAAATTGCACTTAAGGATTGGTAGTATCTGAACACTGATGAAATACTTTTGAGAACTGTAGTTACTTCTTGCAAGTTACTGCTTTATTTTTTATTCTGTCTTCCCTTCCGCTTTTATTATATACTGTTTGCAGATTATATTGTGAGTGCCCCGACGTAGCCTCGTCACTCCGTTGTCGAGGTTAGGCTTGGTACTTACCAGTACATAGGGTCAGTTGTACTGATACTGCACTTTCTGTGCAGATTTTGGAGCTGGTCCGAGCTGATCTTGAGGTTGGCTGCAGGATCCTTCTGATAGGAGACCCAAGGTAGACCTGTTGGTGTCCGCAGGACCTGGCGTCCCCTTATACACCTCATACTATACTTCTTTTTATTTCAAAAATAGTTGTATTTCTTTCAGACAAATACTTGTAGTAAAATTTTAGAATGTTCGTGGATTGTGACTCCGGATTCTAGGTAGTAGTAGAGTATATATTTGAAGCTTATCTGTATATTTCTATGTTCATTTCGACTTGTTATAGCTTGCTTGTTGTTAATCAATGAAATGTAAAAGAATTGGCTAGTAAATATCTAACGTTGGCTTGCCTAGAAAGTATGATGTTAGGCGCCATCACGGTCACGATGGTGGGAATTCCGGGTCGTGAAAAGTTGGTATCAGAGCACTAGGTTGCCTAGGTCTCTCAATTCACGAGCGAGCTTAGTAGAGTCTGGGGGATCGGTACGGAGACGTCTGTACTTATCTCCCAGAGGCTATGAAGTTTAGGAAAAATTTCACTTCTATTCTTCTCCGTCGTGCGACCTTGTTTTATCAACACTGATTGGACTCTTCTACTCTTATTCTCTCACAGATGGCGAGAACACATACCGCTTCTTCAGCTGAGCAGCAGCCAGAGCCTCTAGTGGAAGCTCCTACAAGGGGGCAGAGGTCGAGGCCGAGGTAGGGGCAGGGACCAGCCCAGAGGCCGAGCAGCAGCCCTAGAAGTGGAGCCTCAGGTAGAGTTTGACGAGGAGGTTCCAGCCCAGACTTTTCCTATCGGACCAGCTCAGGTCCAGGAGGGGTTCATTGCTACCTCTGTGCTTAAATATGCTTTGGTCCGTTTGGTGGGCCTTATGGAGAGTGTGGCCCAGACTGGCGCATCCCATGGAACCAACCGTCTCTCAGGATTTAGGACGATCCTAGACTCCTGCTACTCACACTCCGGAGCAGATGGCTCCCTAGTATCAGACTCCAACAGCTTATCAAGTCAGAGTAGTTCAGCCGGCTGTTGGAGCATAGATCGGTGATGAGTCAGCTATGTCTTCAGGATTTGTAGAGATTGGATAGGTTTACCAAGCTCTTCCCAGTTCACTTCAGTGGTGCTACTTCAGAGGATCCCAAGGAGTATCTTGACAACTACCATGAAGTGCTTCGGAACATGGGTATATTGGAGACTAATAGGGTTGACTTTGCTACATTTTAGATGACTGGTTCCGCCAAGAAATGGTGGAGAGATTATTTGTTGACCAGACCAGTTGGATCGCTTGCTCTTACTTGGCACCCATTCTCTCATCTCTTCCTAGAGAAGTTTATGCCTATCACCTTGAGAGAGGAGAATCGCCGTCAGTTTGAGCGTCTCCAACAATGCAGTATGATTGTTACTCAGTATGAGACCCGTTTTGTGGATTAGGACTGTCATGCTCTTCTTCTGCTTCCTACCGAGAGAGAGAGAGAGAGAGGGTGAAGAGGTTTATTGAGGGACTTGCTCAGCCTATTAGATTGCAGATAGCTAAGGAGACTGGGAGTGAGATTTCTTTTCAAGCGGCTGCCAATGTCGCCAGGCGAGTCAAGATGGTTCTTGGACAGGGAGGTCAGGGGTCTGATAAGAGACCTCGTCATTCCTGTGGGTTCAACGGTGCCTCATCTGGAGGTAGGGGTACTTTTGGTAGAGGCCATCCTCCCAGGCCGTTTCATTCAGTGCTTCAGGAATCCCCTAGTGCTTCAGAGAGTCGTGGTCCTTATGTGCCTCCTTCTGGACCGCCAGCCTATAGTGAACCACCAGCTCCTATCAGTGCACCTCCTATTCAGAGTTATTACCGTGGTCATCTGGCTCGTTAGGGTCAGTCTCATCTTCCACCGCCACAGTACCAGGATGGATGTTTCAAGTGTTGTGGTTATGGGCATATCAGGAGGACCTGTCTGAGACTATTGGATGTTCTACCGTAGCATCAGGGTTCTCGTGCCATGGTTCCGGCACCAGTTGCTACACTGCATGCTTAGCCAACTAGAGGCAGGGGTCAGGCAGTCCGAGGTAGGGGCTAGACTGTTAGAGGTGGAGGTCAGGCCGTTAGAGGTGGAGGCCCGCCAGCTAGAGGCCGTCCCAGGGATATGGTTCAAAGTGGTGGGGCCCAGCCCCGATGTTATGCTTTTCCAGTCAGGCCTGAGGCTGAGTCATGTGATGTTGTTATTACAAGTACTGTTTCCGTTTGTAGTAGAGATGCTTCAGTTCTATTTGATCCGTGGTCTACTTACTCATATGTGTCATCTTATTTTGCTTCATATTTGGTTGTGCCACGTGATTCTTTGAGTGCCCCCGTATATGTGTCCACACCTGTGGGGGATGCTATTGTTGTACATCGTGTTTATCATTTGTGTGTGGTCACTATTGGGAGTTTTGAGACTAGTGGAGATCTTCCACTCTCGGTATGGTCGATTTTGATGCTATATTGGGTATGGATTGGTTGTCACCTTATCACGCTATATTGGACTGTCACGCCAAGACGATGACCTTAGCCTTGTCGGGGTTGCCTCCATTAGAGTGGATGGGGACTCCTGTCCATTCTACCAGCAGCGTTGTCTCTTATATGAAGGCTCGACGTATGGTCGAGAAGGGGAGTCTAGCTTATTTGGCTTATATTCGCGATTCTAGTGCGGAGGTTCCTTCCATGGATTCAGTTCCAGTTGTCCGTGAGTTTCCAAAGGTGTTTCCCGCAGACCTTCCGGGGATGCCACCCACAGGGATATCAATTTCTGTATTGATTTGGCTTCGAGCACTCAGCCCATTTCCATTCCGCCATACCGTATGCCCCCGCCAGAGTTGAAGGAACAGTTGCAGGATTTGCTTGATAAGGGCTTCATTAGACCTAGTGTCTCGCCCTGGGGTGCACCGATATTTTTTGTGAATAAGAAAGATGGATCTATGAGGATGTGTATAGATTATCGGTAGTTGAACAAAGTCACCATCAAGAACAAGTATCCATTGCCGAGGATTGATGAATTATTTGATCAGCTTTAGGGTGACAAGGTGTTTTCGAAGATTGATTTGAGATCTAGTTATCATCAGTTGAGGATTAGCGCATCCGATGTCCCTAAGACAGCTTTTCGGACTCGGTACGGGCATTATGGGTTTCTAGTGATGTCCTTTGGGCTGACAAATGCCCCAGCAACATTCATGGATCTGATGAACCGAGTGTTCAAGCCTTATTTGGACTCCTTTGTGATTATTATTATTGAATATATCTTGATCTACTCCCGCAGTAGAGAGGAGCACGAGCAACATCTTAGGATTGTGCTTCAGACTCTGAAAGACAGCTAGTTGTATGCTAAATTTTCAATGTGGGAGTTTTGTTTCGATTCAGTCGCTTTCTTGGGCCACGTTTTATCAGCAGAGGGCATTCACGTAAATCCTAAGAGGATTGAGGTAGTCCAGAACTATCCTAGACCTACTTCAGCCACGGAGATCAAGAGCTTCTTGGGTTTGGTGGGTTATTACTGTCGATTTGTGGAGGGGTTTTAATCTGTAGCAGCCCCATTGACCAGGTTGATCCAGAAGGGTGCCCCATTCAGATGGTTAGACGAGTGTGACGCGAGATTTCAGAAGCTCAAGACTGCTTTGACTACAGCGCTGGTGTTGGTGTTGCCCTCAGGTTCAGGATCGTACACGGTATATTGTGATACTTACCGTGTTGGGCTCGGTGTAGTATTGATGTACGAGGGCAGGGTGATTGCATATGCGTCGCGACACTAGAAGGTTCATGAGAAGAATTACCCTATCCATGATTTAGAGTTGGAAGCCATTATTCATGCGCTGAAGATTTGGAGGCACTATCTTTATGGTTTGTCGTGTGAGGTTTTCACGGATCATCGGAGCCTCCAGTATTTGTTCAAGAAAAAGGATCTCAATTTGAGGTAGAGGATGTGGTTGGAGCTATTTAAAAACTATGATATCACCATCTTGTATCATCCTGGGAAGGCCAATGTGGTGGCCGACGCATTGATTAGGAAGGCAGCAAGTATGGGCAGATGCGTTCAATCCAGTCGTTGAGAGGACGCTAGTATCAGATGTTCAGACTTTGGCCAACCAGTTTGTGGGGTTGGATATTTCAGAGCCCAGCCGTGTTCTAGCTTGCACAACCACTCGATCTTCCTTGTTTGATTGTATCAGAGATTGGCAGTATGACGACCTTCATTTTTTGGTACTTAGGGATACAGTGCAGCACGGTGGTGCCAAGCAGGTTACTGTTGGAGATGACAGAGTCTTGAGGATGCAGGGTCATGTTTGGTGCCTAATGTGGATGGACTTCGTGAGTTAATTCTTGAGGAGGTCCACAGTTCCTGGTATTTTATTCATTCACGCGTCACCAAGATGTACATTGGACTTGCGACAGCATTATTGGTGGATAGGAGGAAGAAGGATATAGTTTCTTATGTAGCTCAGTGCCTGAATTGTCAGCAAGTGAAGTATGAGCATCAGAGACCCAGTGGTTTGCTTCAGCAGATAGAGATTCCTGAGTGGAAGTGGGAGCGTATCACTATGGATTTCGTTGTTGGACACCCACAGACTCAAAGGAAGTTTGATGTCGTTTGGGTCATTGTGGACAGGCTGACTAAGTCAGCGCACTTCATTCCTGTGGCAGTTACCTATTCTTCGGAGTGGTTAGTGGAGATTTACATCCGCAAGATCGTCTGTCTTCATGGTGTGCCTGTTTATGTCATATCTAATCAAGGTATGCAATTCACCTCGCACTTTTGGAGGCACGCGTGAGTTGGGTATGCGGGTTGAGTTGAGCACAACATTTCATCCTCAGACGGACGGATAGTCTGAGCGCACTATTCAGATCTTGGAGGATATTCTCCGCGCATGTGTCATAGATTTTGGAGGATTATGGGATTCATTTTCCCCTTGTAGAGCTCGTCTACAACAATAACTACCAGTCGAGTATTCAAATGGCTCCCTATGAGGCATTATACAGTAGGCAGTGCTGGTCACTAGTTTGGTGGTTTGAGCCGAGGGAGGATCGGTTGTTGGTACAGATCTAGTACAGGATGCCTTGGATAAGGTCAAGATTATTCAGGATCGACTTTGCACAGCTCAGTCCAGGCAAAAGAGTTATGCCGACTGTAGATTCGTGATGTTGCATTTATGGTCGGGGAGAGAGTGTTGCTTCGGGTATCACCCATGAAGGGTATCATGAGGTTTGGAGAGAAGGGCAAGCAGAGCCCTAGGTATATCGGACCTTTTGAGATTCTCGGAGAGTGGGAGAGGTTGCTTACAGTCTTGCGTTGCCTCCAGAGTTATCAACAGTTCATCCAATGTTTCATGTGTTCATGCTCCAGAAGTAACACAACGATCCGTCCCACGTGTTAGATTTCCGCTCCGTCCAGTTGGACAAGGATTTGACTTACGAGGAGGAGCCAGTGGCTATTTTAGCCCCGCAAGTTCGTCAGTTAAACTCGAAGAGTTATCCTTCAGTCCGAGTGAAGTGGAGAAGTCAGCCCGTTGAGGAAACTACATGGGAGTCCAACTCAGACATGCGGAGTAGATATCCTCACCTATTAGAGGTGGAGAATGTGATGACCTGATAGGTCATCTTGTGATTTAAACCTAATTATGTGATCTGAAACCTTTAAAACTCATGTTTAGCCTTCCTCGATTTGCATGCGCAGTCCGAGCATCTTTACGGAAAGCTTTAAGGTTAAAAACTAATAAAAATAAGAAAATTTGCCTTAAAACTTCATTTGAGTTGACTTCGGTAAACATTTTTGGTAAACAGACCCTGATTCATATTCTGACAGTCCCGGTGGGTCCGTATCATGATTTGGGACTTGGGCGTATTCCCAGAATCGAAATCTGAAGTACTAGCCCGAGATATCGGACTATGTCGAAATTTGAAAGTTGAAAGTTTAATGAAATTAAAGTGTTTGACCAAAGTTTGACTTTTTGAATAACATGTCCGTATTTTGGTTCCGGAAACCGGTATAGGTCCAACACCATATTTATGACTTGTCTGTGAAATTTGATGAAAAACGGAGTTGATTTGACATGATTCGGACATTCGGTTGTGTAAATAGGAATTTCAAAGTTTTCTTGGAAATTTCATTCGATTTGATGTTCAATTCATAGTTCTAGGTGTTACTTTGGCGATTTGATCGCGCGAACAAGTTTGTATGATGGTTTTAGACTAGTGTACACTTTTGGTTTAGGGCCCTGAGGGCTCGGGTGAGTTTCGGATAGGCTTCGGAGTGATTTTGGACTTGGTGAAATTTGCTGGTGTAACTGATGTTTTTGCAGGCCTATGATCTCGCATTTGTGAGACTAGGCATCACAATTGCGACATATGAGAGTTTCACATTTGCGAGCTTCCCATCGCAAATGCGAAGAGGAGTTTGGCCATACAGGATTCGCAATTGCGAAATAACCTTCACATTTGCGAAGTTGGTCTGGGGAAGGTAGTCTTTGCATTTGTGATGATTGTGTCGCAATTGCGGTCATCCAGTGTTCACATTTGCGAAAAATGCAGAAGTGTGAAGGACTTCGCATTTGCGATGGTCCCTTCGCATTTGCGAAGCCCGGGTCGCTAATGCGGCATCTGCAGCGGATGAAATAACTTAGACGGGATTTTTGATTCATTTCCCAAAATTTTAAATCCTAGAACCCTAGAGGCGATTTTTCCAAGACCATTTCTTCCCCAAAACATTGGTAAGTGATCCTAAACCACTTTGTTTCAATTGCCCATCACATTTCATGAATTTTCAACCTAGAATCTAGGATTTCATGGTGGAAATTGGGGGTTTGGGTAGAATTAGGGATTTTTGCATAATTGGAATTTAGACCTTGAATTGAGGTCAGATTTCGAAACAAATTACATAATCGAGCTCGGGGGTGAATGGATTTTGGTCCGAACCCCAGGTTTTGACCAAGCGGGCTCGAGGTCGGTTTTGACTTTTAGGGGAAAACTTGGGAAAATCTAAATTTATGCATTGTAATTGGTTTTTTAGCAATATTTGATATTATTGAGTCGTTTGTGGATAGATACGAGTGGTTTGGAGGTGGATTCTAGAGGAAAAGTTGTAATTAGCATTGAGTGTCCTGTGGAGCGAGGTAAGTGTTATGTCTAACTTTGACTTGAGGGATTAGGAACCCTAGGCCTATTTTCTATATGAAATTCATGTGAACGGCATATATGTGAGGTGACAAGTACTTATGCGCCTCTAATTTATCTATTTTTGCCTGTTTCTTTCCCGTTCTTCTCGTATTGTCTTTTTCCCTGCCTTAACTGTTACATGCTTTACTTGTATTCCCATGCCTAATTGCTACTTGTTAGACATCGTTTCCCTTTGTTGAAGGTATTAGTTATTCAGTGGATTGTGGTGGAATAAGGGTGAATTGTATTGTGATTATTGTGATATGGTGGGATCGGGTTGCAAGCCGCAACACTTTTATTTAGATTTGTTGTTTATGTTATTAAGAGGAAATAAGGGTGAATATAAAATGTACGGCGGGATCGGGTTGTGCGCCACAACAACATATATGTTTATGCTTTCCCTGACTGTGTTAGTTGTACGGTAGTCTTAAATTGAACTTAAGGCTTGGTAGTATCTGAACACTGATGAAATACTTTTGAGAACTGTAGTTACTTCTTGCAAGTTACTGCTTTATTTTATTTTGTCTTCCCTTCAACTTTTATTATATACTGTGTGCAGATTATATTGTGAGTACCCCGTTGTAGCCTCGTCACTCCTTCGTCGAAGTTAGGCTCGGCACTTACCAGTACATGGGGTCAGTTGTACTGATACTGCACTTCCTTTGCAGATTTTGGAGCTGGTTCGAGCTGATCTTGAGGTTGGATGCAGGATCCTTCTGATAGGAGACCCAAGGTAGACCTGTTGGCGTCCGCAAGCCTTGGAGTCCCCTTCTACACCTCATACTTTACTGTTTCTTTATTTCAAAAGTAGTTGTATTTCTTTCGAAAAAATACTTGTAGTAAAATCTTAGAATGTTCGTGGATTGTGACTTCGGATTCTGGGTAGTAGGTATATATTTTAAGCTTATCTATATATTACGCGTTCATTTCGACTTGTTATAGCTTTCTTGTTGTTAGTCAATGTAATGTAAAAGAATTGGCTAGTAAATATCTAACGTTGGCTTGCTAGCAAGTGTGATTTTAGGCGCCATCATGGTTCTGACGGTGGGGATTCCGGGTCGTGATAGAAATTGAACAAGTTTTTTGTCAAAGCTCTAGATCCACAATACTATGAAAGATTGATGGTTATAGAGAATCACAAGTTCTCCGACATCATCAAGTTGGGAGAGAGGATAATAGAAGGAATAAAGAGCGGTACGGTGACAAATTTCGAGGCGCTGCAAGCCACCAACAAAGCCTTATAGTCCAGAGGTATTTTGAAGAAGAAGGAAGCGGGTGCCATGTTGGTAGCCCAGGGCCATAATTCTCCCCTTACCTATCAGACACCTCCACAAACATATCAATCCTCACCTCCAAATTTCCAATACCCTATCGCTACCTACCATACCTATTACACCCAACATGCATATTATCATTTACCTCCTCCCGCCTGCCAAAACTACCCAAAACCACGACCAAACTTTGACCGCAGAGCTCATAGACAATACACCCCTATCGCTGAACCCAAGCCCCACTATATGAGAGACTGAATAATGCTAGTTATGTCACTTCCATTCTGGCTGTTGTAGTTGAAAACCCTTCCCAGTGGGTTAACCCGAATAAAACTTGTGCCTACCACTCAAGTATGAATGGTTATACCATTGAGGAACGTCACATGCTGAAGGAAAAGATTCAAATGCTGATTCACACCAAAGTTATACAAGCAAAGGATTCGCGTTGAATGTCCACACTAACCCTCTTCCTGATCATAAGGGCAAGGGAGTGAATGTGATAGAAACTGATGAAAAATAGGATTAGGAGGGATCCATCATACTTATTCGAGAGGGGGACGCTCTCAAAACATCCCCTGTCACCCTCTTGTTGATTGTGGTGCAAACATAGGCACCGTTCGCATTCGAGGTAGCTACGCCTTTCACCCTGATGGTAGCTCCAACAACGTCCTATAAGTCTGATGTTGTCCTGTGGGATTATGTAGCAGAATCAAGGAGAAAAGGAAAAGACAGGCACTGCACAAGGAATAACCAGAACTGGCAGAGTTTACACACTTGAAAATCATGGGGGAAGTAAAGAGACCGCACCGAAACCACATGTCATGGAGACAGACACTGATGGTCTTTGGAGCAATCTACAAGTGAGAGAATACTCAATTGTTGATCACCTAAAAAAGACTCCCGCCTAGATATCCATCTTATCGCTGTACTAAAACTCGGATGCGCACAAGAATGCCTTGATGAAGGTGTTAAGTGAAGCTTATGTGCCTACACGTATCACTAGTGGGGAGATGGCTAATATGGTAGGGCAGATACTGGAGAGTCACAAGATTAATTTCCACGAAGATGAGCTACCGCCGGAGGGGTTGAGTCACAACAAAGCATTGCACATCACTGTGCAATATGAAGACAAGTTCATTGACAGTGTTCTGATAGATGAGGATTCGAGTCTGAACATATGCCCACTGACTACTTTGAAAAGATTGGGTATAGGACTGCATGAGATAAATATGGGAAGCATGACCATGAAGGCGTTTGATGGGTCTCAGAGATCCACTATCAGAGAAATCAACCTTGATATGTAGATGGGCCCGACCTGGTTCGACGTTGAATTCTAGGTGCTAGATATATCTGCCACATATAACTTGTTAATGGGACGACCATGGATACACGCAATTGGGGCAGTCGGTTCTACTCTACACCAGGCTGTGAAGTTCGACTGGAATCATCAAGAAGTGATTATTCACGAAGATGGAAGTAACTTTATCTACACTAACCAGATTGTGCCAGCTATTGAGAACAAGAGGAAATTGGGAGGAGAAACATACCACAACATTGAGCGAGTAAACGCAATCGAGAAGGGTCGATGGTGGAGTAACAAGATAGAGAGCATACTGATGTGGTTAGCGTATGAACTAGGCAAGGGTCTTGGTCGAAAGCTTCAAGGGACACTGAGCCGATACAACCATAATATCATGGCACAACTTTTGGTCTCGGGTATGAATATATCGTGCAAGAGTATAATGATTGTCGTGACTTTTACTATCCATTGGAACAAGCCATACCAGCGCTGCACCAGACTTTCCGCCAGATTGATGTGATCTGGGGATCCGAGGAAGACGAGGTTTTGGCCGGTATGAGGAAGCTGTTTCTGAATGAGGAAGACATGGAATTAAGTACAATCTTAGAGGAGGAGGATGAGGAGGAGAAAGACCTTACCATTCAGACAGTGGGAGAAGGAGCTGTTCTCAGGAACTGGACTACTGCACTATCTCGGGCTCGCCGAGTACCTGGGTAGCTTTGGCAAAATTATTTTTAAAATTGTTTTTGGGCATTTAAGACATTTTCAGTGTTGGTTTTGAAATAATTACTCGAGACATCGAGTCGTACTTGTTGACAATTTTAAGTTTTATTAATCCATTATTGCTTTTCATTTATTTATATTATTATCTTTCTACATTCTTTAGTATAATTATTGTATATCCTGATGAACCTACGACTGTGACATGTAGTGAGACAACACAACATAAGGAAAGTGACTCAGAAGATTTGGAAGATGATACGATACCTGAGGAAATTGTCAAAGAAGTAGAGAATTTTGAGAACAAACCAAAGTTCAATTTGGAAGAAACTGAGGCAGTTAACTTAGGAGATTCTGAAACAGTTAAAGAAACTCGCATTAGCATTCATCTATCGCCATCAGAGAAGGAAGAGTACATCAGGTTTCTAAAGGAATATGAGGATATTTTCGCATGGTCCTACGATGATATGACTGGGTTAAACACATCCATAGTGGATCACAAGCTATCTGCCAACTCCATGTGTCCGCCAGTAAAGCAGAAGCTAAGGAAATTCAAGCCTGATATGAATCTGAAATAAAGGAAGAGGTTACCAAGTAGATCAAATCCAAAGTCCTTCGGGTGGTCGAGTATCAAACTTGGTTAGCCAACATCGTACCAGTTCCGAAGAAGGATGGGAAGATCAGGGTGTACGTTGACTATCGAGATCTGAACAGAGCAAGTCCTAAGGATGATTTCATGTTGCCCAACATACACATACTGATCGACAACTGAACCAAGCATAAAATCCAATCCTTTGTGGATTGCTTCGCAGGATATCACCAGATTTTGATAGATGAAGAAGACGCTGAAAAGACAACCTTTATCATGACATGGGGGATATATTGTTACAAAATGATGCCATTTGATTTGAAGAACGCTGGGGCTACCTACATGAGGGCCATGACTACTTTTTTCCACGATATGATACACAAGGAAATAGAGGTGTACGTGGATGATGTAATCATCAAATCTAAGAGGAGATTGGATCACATAGCAGACCCGAGGAAGTTCTTTGACCGGCTTCGAAAGTACAATCTGAAGCTAGATCCTGCAAAATGAGCTTTCGGAGTACCTGCTGGGAAGTTGTTGGGTTTCATCATCACTTGCCGCGGTATTGAGCTAGACTCTTCAAAATCAAAGCCATTCAGGACTTGCCACCGCCAAAGAACAAGAAGGATGTGATAAACTTTCTGGTACGCCTCAATTACATCAGCCATTTTATAGCACAGTCGATGGTGATATGTGAATCGATCTTCAAAATGTTGAGGAAAGATGTTGCGACGAGCTGGACCAAATAATGTCAAAAGGCTTTCAATAAAATCAAGGAGTAATTATTTAAGTCGCTCGTGCTGGTCCCACTAGATTCTAAAAGACCTTTACTGCTGCACATATCCGTGCTAGATGGAGATTTTGGTTGCATCCGGAGGCAACATGATGAAATCGTGAGAAAAGAGGAGGAGATATACTTTATGAGCAAGAAGTTCACACCTTACGAAGCCCAGTAATCTTTGCTGGAATGAGGATAGATCCGCTGAAATACATTTTTCAGAAACCCATGCCTACAGTTAAGCTAGCAAAGTGGCATATATTGCTAAGTGACTTCGACATCATCTATGTGACTCCGAAGCTAGTCAAGGGGCAAGCGTTGGCCGACCACGTGGTAGAGAACCCTATAGACGGAGAAAATGAATTGTTAAAGACGTATTTTCCTGATGAGTAAGTGCCATTTGTAGGAAAAGATATTGCCAAAACATACGACGATTGGAGGATGTTTTTCGACGGATCCGCAATTTTCAAAGGAATGGGCATCAGAGCAGTTTTGGTATCAGAAACTGATCAACATTACCCAGTATCTGCCAAGCTCAGGGATGCACTAAAAATATGGCAGAATACGAGGCTTGCATCTTGGGACTCGGATTGGCCATCGACATGAATATTCAGGAGTTGCTGGTAATCGGAGGTTCAGATCTGCTGGTACATCAAGTACTCGGATAATGGTCTACTAAGAGCACTAAAATATTTCCATACCTGCATTATGTGCAAGATCTGATCAAGACTTTCACGAAGATAGAATTTAAACATGTTCCGAGAATTCAGAACGAATTCGCAGATGCACTGCTTCCTTGTCTTCCCTGATATAACATCCAGAATATTCATCCTATCCCGATAGAGATTCATAAGCAACCAGCTTATTGTGCTCATGTTGAAGAAGAGTTCGATGGAAATCCATGGTTTCACGATATTAAGGAGTATTTGGAGAAAGGAGAATACCCAGGATATGCTACACATACTCAGAAGCACACACTTCAACGATTGGCTAACCACTTCTTTCAGAACGGAGGAATTCTTTATAGAAGGACTTCTGATTTGGGATTGCTGCGATGTGATGCCAAGGAGGCATCTAGATTGCTCGAAGAAATACACGCCGGAACCTGCGGACCTCACATGAACGGGTTCGTTCTGACCAAGAAGACATCAAGGGCAGGGTATTTCTGGATGACTATGGGGACACACTGCATCAAATATGTTCAAAAGTGCTACCAATGCCAGGTACATGCTGATATGATACGGGTGCCACCCAACGAACTCAATGCAACGAGTTCAACCTGGCCTTTCTCTGCCAGGGGCATGGATGTCATCAGACCGATTGAAGCCGCTGCTTCAAACAGACACAAATTCATCTTGATGGCTATAGATTACTTCACAAAATGGGCCGAAGTCGCTTCCTATAAATCTAAGAATGTTGTAGCAAACTTCGTTCGGGATCGTATTATTTGTCGATTTGTAGTACCTGAGTCAATCATTACCAACAATTCCGCCAATCTCGACAGTGATCTGATGAAAGCCATGTGTAAAACTTTAAAAATCAAGCACGAGAATTCTACGACATATAGGCCGCAAATGAATGGATATGTGGAAACCGCCAACAAGAACATCAAGAAGATATTATGGAAGATGGTAGATAACTACAAGCAATTACATGAGAAGCTACCATTTGCTTTACTTGGATATCGCACCACAGTCCACACGTCAACTGGGGAAACCCCTATCTACTGGTCTAGGGTACTAAAGTTGTCATACCCGTCGAGGAGGAGATTCCTTCCCTAAGAATCATACAGGAGGCCGAACTCAACGATGCGGAATGGATACAGAGTCGATATGAGAAATTGGCGCTAGTTGATGGTAAGAGGATGAACGCAGTGTGTCACGATCAACTCTACCAGAATAGAAAGGCAAGGACTTTCAACAACAAGGTTAGATTGAAGCAATTCACACCGGGGCAATTGGTGTTGAAGCGGATATTACCGCATCAGGATGAAGCAAAAGGATAATTCTCACAAAATTGGCAAGGCCCTTACTGGGTTCACCGAGTAATAATAGGAGGAGCGGTTTTACTTGCAGAAATGGATTGAGAAATATGGCCAAAACCTATCAATTCAGACTCCGTCAAGAGATAATATGTTTAAGATTATGTTTGCACTTTTTTTAACGTAACATGAACTACGGTTGACCTGATTCCCGTTTAAGAGGGGATACATAGGCAGCCCTATGGGTTCGATCACATCATAATAAAATTTTCATTACCCTCTACGGTGAGGAACCGGGGAAAGTTTCAAGTTTTCATCAATATCATTACGTCAAGGATCGCCAAGAAATGTATCGCTGGGAGGTCCTCATAATTCTGAGATAAAAATGTCGCAATGTCTCAAATCGAGTCATAGTCTGTGGTTCGAGAAAATTATTTGCTTTTATACATCATCACATATTTTGAAAAACTACATTCCTTACAAGTAATTTATCACAAATACATATTTTAGAAAATTCCATTTATGTGATAGCCATATGTTACCCAGGGTGACTCGAACAAAACGTCAAGACTAGGAGCAAAGGCCAAATTAGGAATCAAAAGCACGGACTAATATTTCCCCAAAAACTCATGATTTTTATTTGGATGCAGACATAACGCACAACAAGCATGTCCACAAATATATAACAAGAATGCTATCTTCACACCGACAGAAGTTACCAAGCACAAACGCGTCAAGCTAAGAACCACTTTTGTTTCTCATATTTAACCTTCAATTTCCTCTCACAGGGCTAAACACTACCCTTGCTACATTGCATAGGTCTAAGCACTGCCTTCATCGTTGCATAAGGCTAAACACAGTCTTTCTTTGCATGAGACTAAGGACTGTCTCCATCACAATACATGAGGCTAAGCATTGCCTTAATTATTACATAAGGCTAAGCACTGCCTTCCTTCCATGAGACTAAGAAATGTCTCCCATACTTTTCATGAGGCTAAGCACTACCTCCATTATCGCATAAGGCTAAACTCTACCTTCCCTTACATGAGGTTAAGCACTGCCTCCATATTTGCATAAGGCTAAACGCTGCCTTTTATCTATATAGGGCTAAGTACTACCCTCATTTATTTGCATGAGGATAAGCACTATCTCCATTACATCACATAAGGCTAAGTATTTCCTCCATTATTGCATAAGGCTAAACGCTGCCTTTTCTCTGCATAGGGCTAAGCACTGCCCTCTTTTCTTTGCCTTAGGCTAAGAACTGTCTCCATTACATTGCATGAGGCTAAGAACTGCCTCCATTATTGCATAAGGCTAGATACTGCCTTTTCTCTGCATAAGGTTAAGCACTTCCCTCATTACATCTCACGACACTAAGCAATGTCTCCATCACTAGCATAAGGCTAAACACTTCCTTGTTTTGATCTCACATATGATTAAGCATCACTTGTTCCCTATATCAAATGATTGATATCCCGACATATTTGCATTTCATGGGCTGAAACATCGCCACAGTGTCCGAAGGAGTCATAGTCTGAAGGCATCATACTCATAGCCCGAAGACATCATGACATGGCCTAGGATCTCCCAAAACTGCATATCATTATTCAAAGGTGTCATAGTTCGGAGGCACCATCCTCATGGACTGAGGAAACCATTTCATGGCCTGCGAATCCCTTATCATGTGCTTCATGTCCCAGGACGTCATGGTTTAAGGACATCATCCTCATCATCCAAAGACAACTCTCATGGTCCGAAGGGAGTTTGCATCATGTTTAAATTTCCGCAATAATCGCATATATTCGTGTGCATCGTGTTATAAGTTTTGCAAGTAACTCGGGAGGTAACCGTTCTACAAAAGGAGAAATTCTCACTCCAATTTCTGTTACTGTCTCAAATGTAACTGATGATCGACAATTGATTACCCCTTATCCCATAATCGTTCAAATATTTACCTTATACATCCATAACGTTCAAATTCGCATTCATAGCTCCACCTGAAAGTATCCGTTACTTATGATGTCATCCTATCCAAAATATCCTTCTACAATCACTCTTATAACAACTCCATCGGTTACGTTCACTGTTGGATACAGAACTACAGACAGGCTGATTCCCGCAGCACCAGAGATATTTAGGTAACTCAAGAGGCAAGGTTCGGCCCCCATTTTTTAGAAACCTTAGACGCCTCCTCCCAATCTTCTCTGAATCCGATCAAATTGTGTATTCCTTCAGTGATTTACTTACCTTTTACGCGTTACCTCGTTGTTATGTACACGAATATGGTGTTACTTAGTACTTGCCCATTTTTCGCAAGTACTAGTCTTCGAATCAAGGAAAATCGTCTTCACTCTTCGAGATTTGAACGATATTTTGTCTGTATACATTTATGGCAGGGCTATGAGGGTCTGATTCACCAAGATCTATGGCCAATTTCTGATCCTTATCAAACTAGGGTTTACTTGATTTCCTTTCCTAATCCAATTATAAATTAATTTTTATATGTTCTTCTTTCCTTGTTTATGTTTGATTGACTATATTTCCTTATTTTTGTGTTGATTTTTACTACTATATAAATTCCATTTCCCCTAAAAGACGATTACTGCTACCACTACTATTATTCTCTAAACTCTTATTCTTCTATACTTTCTGCACTCTTGGTTGCGGCCGTCTGAAAGCCAAGGCCACCAGAATCCTCTCTACAGACAACCCTAGTTCGAGCACTGCTCGGGGTCCGTTTGAGGCTCAGGTGAACTCTGACACATTAGTGTTTGGGCTCTCATTCGTTCTCTCTTTGCTATTGATAGTCAAGTTGTTGTTGACACTTGGTTTTCTCCTCTATTTGTTTGTTAAATTTGCAAAATGTGGTCAACCTATAATTTTTGGGCTTGGTATGAGTTCATGTGTGGCCTTGGGTTGTGAAAATGGACACACTCTCCTATTTGAGATGCGCTGGGATCTGGTCTGCTATTTTTATGAAAGAGAGCATGTTGAAGGCCTAGGTAGTACTGGGTTATTTTCATTTGGGCCTGTTCTTGGGCCTGCAGTTGTTCCTTGTGTAATATTCATAATTATACTCATTATCTGGGCCTGTAATAATTTGTAAATAAACAGTTGGGGAGTGAGTATACTTTAATTTTTGCCTAACGGGTAGAAAACTTGTCCATAGGACTCATGTGCTTTGCTTGTTATCTGTTTGACGTGCTTTAATTCTACACACTAATAGAAATCATGCCTATAGGAAATCACACACGTCACTTACTTAACCTGTCTAATACATGTACATTATCCAAAAGCATGTTTGTTTGAGTGAACGATTTACTTAATCTTATATCTACTTCTATGCGCTATTAGACAGCATGTTGATAGGAATCAAACGCCAATAACTATTTGCTTAGTTGTATAACTATAATATGATTATTAGATAACATGCCTATAGGATCGTACTAATACATGCCTTTGCTAATGCTCATCTGTATAACATGTATATTGGGCTTTAGCTGATTAACTAATCGACTGCTTCTGTTGTTCTTATTATGCTGCCCGCCTAGATAACATGTCTATAGGAGTATGCATGATGAATCTGTGTTTAAATACAAACTATTAGAGAACCTGCCTATAGAATATTGTTACTCGCCTAGAAAGCATGCCTATAGGATCATACACGAATAATTATGAGTTTTCTAACGACTTTTCACCGCCCCATGGCACGAATAATTTAGAAATCATGTCTATAGGTCTATAATACCTACAATATGCAAATTAGATAGTCTGAAATAGCAGCACTGCCTGTAGGACGTCTTGATCTGGGATCACATAGAAGTCATGTCTATAGGACTTAAACGACTCTAATATGCCTTAATTCTGCAACTGTCTACTGCCTAATGCGAAATCTGCCCGTGTGCTTTTGTTGATTATGTATGGAGGATAACTTGAGTCGCCTATTGACTTTACGTGTAGTCCTACATGTTTTGAATATACGCCTTGTTTGTCTTTGAGCACCCTAAGTAAAGTCTAGATACAACCAAATAGTAGGTCCAAAGCCTCATGGACCATATGCATAAGACGGGTAGTGCATGCATATGACACGGTTTAAAATTAATGTAGAGCGCTTTAGGTAAACAACTTTAACATAGTAATTAGATAGCAAGAGATAATAGTTTGTGCCCGCTGAATAGTATGAGAAACCCCTACCCTAAGGGAGTTGCAAAGTATTATTTATGTTGCACATGGTGATCCTTTAGGCTAAAAAAATTAGGACCCCCCTCCTTTATATGTTTATAGTTTGCGCCATGTTTCTTTGAAGTTAGAGTAATTAGGTTGTATCCTGTAACCCCTAGATACTTGTACTGATCATTTATATATATATATATATATATAGTTTAGTTATTTCACATGTGCGATTTTTTCTACACATGTTTACATCGTAGTAGAAATTTTAAATTCCCTATCTTCCCTCACTTACATGATCACATAGGAAACTTATAATCCAATAATCCCACATAGCGTGAATTTCGGTCAGGACCCACAATTATGGACCTCGAAGAGTGCCTAACACCTTCTCTTCGAGGTAATTTGAGCCCTTACCCGATCTTTGGTGACGTTGACTAGTTAAAATAGAGTATTTGCAAATAGGTTCCCTAACACACCTTAAAATCATTAGGTGATGAATCTTGTCTTTTAATACCCATTTAAAAGAATTTTCACACGTCAAAACGGGGCGCGACAAAGGGGTGATTGAAGACGTGTTAGTTCAAGTGGGTTCTTTCATATTTCCTGCTGATTTCATTATCTTAGACTATGAGCATGATCAGGAGTCCCATTTATTTTTGGGCGTCCATTCTTAGCAACGGGCCGAGCTATTATTGATGTATATGAAGGAAATATGATAATGAGAATGGGTGATCGAGTAGAGGTATTCAATGTGTATAAAGCACTCAGATTGTCATCCCACTATGAAGAGCTATTCATGATTTCTGTGGTGAAAAATGATGTGACTTCATTGGTGCCTTTTACGATCTCCATAGATCCTTTTGAGCGAGTTTTGATGGGGGATGAAGAAGAAAGTGAAGATGAGATGATGGAAGAAATTGAGCAAGTTCTTAAAATGTCTTGCATGTATGTCCATGGGCTTGGGAGATTTGAGGAGTTGGACATACCTGTTATTCTGACCCCTCCTAAACCATCTGTTGAAGAAGCTCCAAAACTATAGCTCACCTCTTCCAGCACATATGCGCTATGCCTACTCGGGGAATTTTGAAATTTTGCTAGTGATTACCTCATCTAACTTAACCAATGTGCAAGAAGAAAAGTTGCTAAGAGTGCTTCGTGAGCATAAAAAAGCTATTGGGTGGAAAATTACTGATATCAAGGGAATCAGTCCATCATTTTGCATGCATAAAATTTTTCTGGAAGGTGGACACCGCCCCAGTATTAAGAAACAAAGAAGGTTAAATCCTATTATGAAGGGGGTCGTGAAGAAGGAAGTAATTAAGTAGCTTGATGCAGGTATTCTCTTTCCTATTTCTGACAGCAACTGGGTGAGATGTGTGCCTAAAAAAAGGGGGATGACTGTTGTAGAGAATATGAAAAATGAGCTAATTCCTACTCAAACTGTGACGAGGAGGAGAGTTTGCATTGAATACAGAAGGCTCAACAAAGCAACCCGCAAGGACCACTTCCCACTTCCATTCATTGAACAAATGTTGGACAATTTTGCTGGGCATGAGTACTATTGCTTCCTTGATGGTTATTCGGGGTACAACCAAATTTTTATATGCTCAGAGGATGAGAAGAAAACAACGTTCACATTTCCTTATGGTACTTTTGATTTCAAGTGAATGCCATTTGGTCTTTATAATGCACCGGCCACTTTCTAGAGGTGCATGATGGCCATTATCACTGATATGGTGAAAAAATTGTAGAAGTCTTCATGGATAATTTTTCAGTCTTTGGGTCTTCTTATGATTACTGTTGAAGAAGTTGGGCAAGGTGTTGGCATGTTGTGAAGAAACAAATTTGGTGTTAAATTGGGAAAAGTGCCATTTTATGATGCAAGAGAGCATCGTGTTGGGACATAGTGTGTCAAAGAGTGGCATTGAATTTATAAGGCAAAGGTGGAGGCGGTTTCAAAATTACCTCCACCCATCTCTATGAAGGGTGTCCGAAGTTTCTTGGGATACACGAGTTTCTATAGACGCTTTATTAAAGATTCTTCAAAAACTGCTACTCCATTATGCATGTTGTTTGAAAAGGATGTGACTTTTAATTTTGATGAAGCATGACTTAAGGCATTCGAGGAGCTCAAAGAGAAGTTAGTGGTTGCCACCATTATTGTGGCACCGGATGGTCCTTACCTTTTGCACTTATGTGCGATGCAAGTAACCATTATATTGGGATAGTGCTAGGCCAGAGGAAGGACAAGATGTTTCACTCCATATACTATGCGAGTAAGACTCTTGATGATGCACAACTAAATTACACCACCACTGAAAAGGAGTTGTTGGCAGTTGTGTGGGATTTTGAGAAATTTCATGCTTACTTGGTGAGAACAAAAGTTATAGTCCATAGCGATCATGCAGCAATCAAGTATCAATTTACAAAAAAACAATCCAAGGCTAGATTAATACGCTGGGTTTTATTATTGCAGGAATTTGATGTAGATAATGAGACCGGAAGGGCACAAAAAACCAAGTGGTTGACCATCTGTCAAGGCTAGAAAATCATGAGCACGTGGAGGAAGGTGGACAAATTAAGGAGACATTTCCTGATGAGCAATTGTTTTCCATCACCCAAGACCCTGCCATATGGTACGCGTACTATGTGAATTATATTGTGAGTGGGGTACTTCCTCTTGAAATTCAATCTGAGCTAGGAAGAAGTTTTTACATGATGTGAACCTCTACTACTGGGATGAGCCATTCTTGTACAGACAGTGTGCTGACCAATTGATGAGGGACTCCACGTACCTTGATTAGTGATGAAGTGACACATTTCTGTAATCAATTATTGAATAACCTTCTAACCAAATATGAGGTCCGCCACAGAGTTCCCATGGTATATCATCCGCAAACAAGTGGACAAGCTAAAGCGTCCAACAGAGAAAAAAAGCAGATATTAGAGAAGACAGTGAGTGTGAATAGGAAAGATTGGGCTGCAAAGCTAGATGATGCCTTATGGGCATACAGAACTGCATAAAAAACTCCAAATGGGGCATCCCCGTATAAGCTTATTTATGGGAAGTCATGTCACTTTCCAGTTGAACTTGAACATAAGGCGTATTGGGCGATTAAGAAGTTCAACATGGACTTTGAAGTCGCGGGCGAGAAGATGCTCATGTGGTTGGATGAGTTAGATGAGTGTAACGACCCAACGTGTCATTTTGAGAAATTGCATTCCGCTCAACTATTTGAAATCTTGAGCAACTTCATATGATGTATGACGACTTGAGTAAATCGTCGGTATTGATTTTTAGGTGATTCAGGATTGATTTGGAAGAATGATTCTCAACTAGGAAACTTTAAGTTGGATGAGTTGACCAAGTTTAACTTTTGTGCATTTGACCTCAGATCGGAGTTTTAATGATTCTGTTAGGTTCGGATGGTGATTTTAGACTCGGTAGTATGCCCGGATTTGCTTTCGGATGTTTCTAGAAGGTTTCAACACTAATTGGCGAAAGTTGGCAATTTGAAGGTTTCGAGTGTTTATAAGTTTAATCGGAAGTTGACTTTGATGATATCAGGTTCGGATAGTGGTTCTGGGAATTGGAATTGCTTCTTTATGTCATTTTGGACATGTGCGCAAAATTTGAGGTCATTCCAAGTTGATTTGATATGGTTCGGCACAAGTTTTGGAAGTTTAAAGTTCAAAAGTTCATTAAGTTCGATTTGAGGTGCTATTCGGGGTTATGTTATGGGACTTGTTGGTATGTTCAGATGGGGTCCCAAGGGGTTGAGGTGAGTTTCAGATAGTTTTGGGTTGTGTTGCGCTCGTTTTTTATGTTTCTACGTCATTTATTCAAGCATAAATAGTACCACATTAAGCAAATGAGCTCCAATTTCTATTTTGATTAAAGTATTAGATCCATATATAATTTTGGAACCATAGAAACTGAAATCATCAAGTTTCGACATCGTATGAGGAATTTATGGTCATTTTACTAAAAATTGGGTTGCCAGATTTTCCAGATTAATTACGAAATTGCCACTGAATACGTATTTAAAAATCTGCACTATTTTTATTGAAACCAACATATCTCGTACATTATAAGGTCAAATGGAGTGATTCAAAAGCCTAACTTGACAGGAATTTCATGAGGAATCCATTGGAGGCATCAAAAGTGAGTTTTGGGATCGTTTGGCACAAGAAAAGAGGCAGAACAACTGGGCAAAAGCTATAATATCGAGAGTTTGTTCATTTGGTCATATTGTGAGTTGGGGAGCTCGGATTTGGGAAATTTTGGAGGTGATTTTCATCACATGGATTGGGGTAAGTGTTCTATATTCGATTTTGGTTATATTTCATAAATCCATCTTCATTTTTAGCATTTGATTAATGATTTCAAAGTAAAATTTGGGGGGTTTATCTAAAATTTTATAAAGCAATTTTTGAGTTTTGAACATCGATTCGGAGTCGGATTTGAGCTAAACTAGTATGGTTGGAATCTTAATCCAATGGGTTATCGTATTTTGTAAATTTTTCTGGTTCCGAGGTACGGGCACATGTTTGACTTTTTGGTTGATTTTGGGCTTTTAATTAAATATTCGGCCTTTATCGACTGTGTTTGTTTCCTTTGGCCTTATTTCATGTTCTTGAGCTGCTTTTGGCTAGTTTCGAGTCGTTTAGAGGTCGTTACGCACGAGATGGCATTTATAGAGTATTGTTTGGCTTGCGCGGTATTGGATTCGGCTTGTTCGAGGTAAGTAACACTTATAAACTTGGTGTTGGGGGTATGAATCCCTGAACATATGTGTTATGTGTTTGGTGTTAAGGTGATGAACATACTAGGTGACGGGTGTGTGGGCATGCACCGTGTGAATTATGACTCGGTGACTTTTGTGGTACTGTGTAGTTACCTAATCTTGTTTCTATCCATGAAATTCCTACGTGCTAGAGTAATTCAGTTGTGGTCTATGTTAGAAATCATATTTAGGCTATATACTTATTCTGTTGGGACACTGAGGTCATTTCTACTATTGAGATATTTGCTTAAATTGAAATTACATACTCCGTCATATTCATTCATCTGCATATCATATCTCAGCCCCAGTTATCACTTATTGCCACATGAAGTTATTATTGTTGGGATGATTGGCATGAGATTTGTGAGGTTGGGAGTCTTGAAAGAATGATGACTGAGTGAGGCCGAGGGCCTGATTGTGAGTGGTATTTATGGGATCGAGTAGCATGTCGCAGGAGGCTTTATTGATTCATTCCATGATAGGCTTATATTAGCACTTGGGCAGGATCCGTCCCTACACTGTCTGACATACCAACAGTGAGCGTAGGTACCTACTGAGTGCGAGTGTCGAGCGCGAGTGCGAGTGCCTAGAGCGAGTGCCTAGTGCGAGTGCGAGTGCCTAGCGCGAGTGCGAGTGCCAAGTGACTGGGAGGACTTAGTGACTGGGAGGACTGAGTGATTGGGAGGACTGAGTGACTGGGAGGACTGAGTGATTGGGCATGCTGAGTGAGGTTGACTGCGACGAGAGCATGAGCACATGAGTTTATCACTGTGATGCATTGCATTTGACATGCATACTTCACCATACAGGCATAGAGATGCATTTCTACACGGTTTTGTGACATTCATGATTTCACATGCACATTGATATGTAGGCATCTAGATGTACTTTCCTCATGCTATCGGAGAATAAAATATCTCATTTGTTGTTGTATGTTTTTGGGGAAAATCACAATTTTCTGATTTACTTATATTTTGGTGATTTCGACGAAAGATTTGGGTTTTACTGTTATACCTGAAAAGAATGCCTATTTTTTTTGTAACTATGAACGAGATGAGCATCATGTCTTTGAGTTATTACTTGTGTTGCATTTATTATATTATTACGAGTTTTTCTTGATTATTGGTGTTGGACTCTAACCGTTGTCCAAGCTCGTCACTGCTTTCAACCTATGGTTAGGTCTGTTACTTATTGAGTACATTAGTTTGGTTGTACTCATACTATACTTTTGCACCTTGCGTGTAGATTTTGGAGCTGATGTTGCTGTGTATGGTGGGAGCTAGCATTGAAGATGTATCTGCGTTCAGGTTATAGGGGCCTCTTGTTCTTGGTAGCTTTAGATTTATAAATATGTTTATGTACGTTTTGAACAGATGATATATTTATTTCATATCAGCTTTGTAAACTCTAAGTCTTAGAAGATCAGGATTTGTACTACTAGTCCTTGGAGAGTTATACAAAATTCAGTTATTTCATTTTTGACTCTTATCATTATCTTATATTGTGGTTAATTATTAATTAGCTTACCTAGCGAGTTGGGTTAGGTGGCATCACGACTAGTTGGATTTTGGGTCGTGACAAGTTGGTATCAGAGCTCTAGGTTCATAGGTTCTATGAGTCATGATCAAGTGTCTAGTAGAGTCTTGTGGATCTGTATGATGACATATATACCTATTTTCGAGAGGCAACAGGGCATTTAGGATAAACTTCTCATCTTTCCTTCCTTATCGTGCGACATTGATTCACCTTGGGGCGTATCACTTTGAATTCCTTCCACTCAATCGTATGCATATGTGAGCGCTCGGTATCAGCTGTGCATCGACAGCTTATGGATTCCATGGATGAGGTGCGAGATGTGTTTTTCGTGTTTTAATGATGGGCCAGTGTAGAGGACTTAAGGCCGAGTTTGAACCACGACTTAGGCTCAGTAATTTCAGCGGTGTGAGCATGTGCTTTTGGACTTTTATGTCCAGTGGTGTCCCAATAAGTGGAATTTATGGCTCGGTGAGTGGTTGGATGGCTATATGATGTGTATCATGTGATTGCGGTATGTATTCATATGGTTTGAATATGCCGAGAAGAGTTTGCTTGAGATGTGAAAAGGATTATTGGATGCTCGATTTCTGTGGATGTATTATACAGTCTTGAGCTATGAGGGTTTTGAGGGATTCTTTCATGTTATTTCATCTATGGAATGAAGTACATTCTCATGTATTGTTGACAAGTTCAGACTCGAGAAGATTAAGTGATTGCGTAGTAGTTGTGGCCGTGAAAAGGCATAGAGAGATATTAGTTTGGGCTAAGCAGGTGGGTTATCACTTGTGGGGGTAATCTACAGATGCGTGCTCCTTATAATGGTTGTGTGGAGAGTTTCTTTCCATCAGTGGGTTATATGTATTGCGATTTGAGTTTGGATCGGTGGTGAAGGTTGGCTTGACTGTCACGAAGGTGAATGCGAGCTTAGCAGATGGTTTGAGGTATTTTATGGTTTGTGTTGTAGGAGCTTGTAAAGGATTTAGTTGAATCTCACTGTGGGATTGTGGCGGTAATAGAGTATGGGTATTGTAAGTTATCGAATGTTTTATTCTATGGCTTTGAGCCTAGTGGGGGCGTCTACCATCAGCGATTTGATTTAATGGTTATATGGAGTATTGGTTTCGGTCTGAGCATACTTGTGGATCGATTATGACTTGCAGAGGTTGGTTTGAGGATGACCTAAGTAAGGAATTTCTAGATGCATGATGTATTACACCTTATGGATATATGGGAGTCTTGGAAATGGTCTAGGGTTGTTGTTCGTGATGGATGTAATGTACCAAGAAAAGGATTCACTTAGTTGCTTGGAGGTGTGTATTACTTCTTTGGGTGCTGGTGTGCTAATGGAGCACATATCGTTTGGCTTGTTTGGGCGGTGCAATTGAGATTTGAGCAGACTAGATGACTCTCAAGAAGGTTCTAATGGATTCAAGATTTATATGTGGCAATTGAGAATTTTACGGATTTGTATATGGCTAAGATCAGATGTTTCGAGTTCGATGTTCTTTCAACGGTGAAAGAAAATTTTTGGTCAATGGGCAAAGAGTCGAACACTATTGGGGAGGTGTCATTGATCTCCAGAAGTCCAAAGTAATACTCGCCGCAACGTTAAATCAGGTGCTTGTTAGGAGGCAACCCAATTTTTACTGCTTTCGTTGCTTAACTTTTCGGTTTGGTTTTTAGTTGGAGTAGACTAGAGTTTTTGTTTTCTTTTTAGTTGTAGAAATCATAGGTAGGAATGGTGTGGGATGTGTATAATTCACATATTAAGTGTTGGGGGGCATTAGGGATTTCATTAAAAAAAAAATAATTCGCAAAAGTAGCGCCCACGACAGTGCCCAGCACTACCTAGGGCGCACAAAACAGACGAAAATTCCCCTCAGCGCCAGGCCTAGCGCGACACGCTGGGCTAGGGTTGCAGGTAAGTATTAATTTTTTTTCTTTTTCTTTATTTTTTGTTTTATTATTTAAACCCACTACCCATATAACCTGACCCGAATACCCATCTACACTCACCAAATAACCCATGCACATTACCCATACTCATTCCCCATCTAATAACAAAATAACTTGAACCCCCTAAACCTTTCTCTCTCTCTTTGCTACTTTATCTCTCTCTGCCCGCTTTTCTCTCTATCTCCCTCTCAATTTTTCTAGTTTCTCCCTTGCATTCATCTCCAATCCCCCAGGTATGTTCCCCGCCTCCCTTTTCTTTTATTTTGTAAGTTATGTTCCCCGTTCTCCCCTATTTATTTTCTACACACACTTCATAATTTAAGGTTCATCGGCTAGTGGCCTTTTTCACAACTTTAGTGCACCTTATGGGCCCTTTCATGGTTCCACTCGAAAGCTACTTCCCAATCTCTCACCTTACTTCTTTTAGTGACTAAGTGCCTCCAAAGGTAAAGGTTCAACAAGATTAAAGGGGCTAGCAACGGGAAAATTTTATTTGTAAGTGACAAGTACATCTATGATCAAGCAAGAAATGCATGCGTCATCTCCTAGACTAGCATAACTTAATGATTTCTCTTCAATTAACACACATAGCAAGTTTTAGACTATACGGGATAGCACAAAATAACACAAATCCTCACACACATATTGCACATGATTCAATCCATACGGTTCTGTTCAACTCTCAAGTCAAGCAACCACATATAGTTGAGAAATTTGAAGCAATAATGCACTATGTGACATACAAGTCAAACAACTGAGAAAAGGAGTCACAGAGTAGGCTATTGATATTACTTAAGCATCACAATTCAAATCAAATCAAATATAATAGGAAGACAGAGTGCATGTTATAGCCTAATTTCCTAGCACCAAACATGTCAGCAGGTACCTCAGAGCAACTCAGTTTTCACCTTATCCTACTCCTAGAAAAAACAAAGTACCTGGTTCAAGCTATACCCTTGGAAAAGGATCAGCGCCCAAAGAAAAACCAAGGGATACTACCTAATTATCCTAAAAATAAATAAATAATCTTTTTGGTATTTTTAATCGAACTTTAGTCCCTAAAGAAAACTGTCTAAAAGATCCATCGTCGGGAAAAGTCTGAGCTTTTTCTGATTCTTTTTCTATTTTCATTTTTTTTCTTCTTAGAAACTAGACTATGTCTATTATGGGTTCCTAAAAGAAAAAAATAAAAAAATAAAAAAAATAGTTTCTACAATTACATTACAGAAAGTAGTTCCCTCAGCCCACACTTAGATTATGCATAGTCCCAGATGCATGTACGAGTTTAAAGGAAAGTAAGATGGAAAGAAGGACTCCCTGCTAGTCGTACCCATGAGGATCATACTCGGATCCTTCCTCATCAGAATGGCCACCAATCGAAGCTCCGCGCTCATCATCATCCGCTCCTAGGGGCACCAAAGCTATTGACCTCGTGACGTCAGCACAAAAATCCTGCTCATCATCGAGCTTTAGTGGGTGTTTTTATCCTTTGACGGGTGAATGGGACTTCCAGGCAAAATTCCCAATATTTCTTTTGAAGATCTAGATATATCATTGCGTAGATGCATACTCTCCCCATCTGTCATGCCCAATCTGCTCATTATCACATTCAGGGAGCTATATAGATATCTGTTGAAGTATTCATCCCTCACATTCTGTGCAACCTGGCTCAGCTTGGACGTTGATTCCAACAAGGAAGTAATGTCCATCAATCTCTTTGGTGCCTCCACTACCTCATCATAACCGAGCATGTACTTCTAGCCTGTTTGACCAAGCTTCTCCAATCCTAGAAGCACTTTTTTTTTAAATGTTTCTTTTTCAAAGTTTAAGTGTTTGGCCAAACTTTTGGAAGAAAAAAAAGTGCTTTTGAGGAGAAGCATAATAAAGTAGCTTCTTTTCAAAAGAACTTTTTTAAACAACACTTTTGAGAAAAATACACTTAGAAGCAGTTTTCAAAAGCTTGGCCAAACACTAATTGATGCTCAGAAGTGCTTTTTAAATTAATTATCCAAACATAAACTGCTTCTCACCAAAAGTACTTTTAAGAAAAGCACTTTTGAGAAAAGCACTTCTCAAAATAAGTTAATTTTTGCAGCTTGGAAAAACAGGCTAGCGTCAACAGGTTGTGGGCTATATCTCCTAACATGATCTCACCCACATTGATGGGTCGCCCAGTCATCAAAAAAAATATCAAACACACTCGAGCTCAAGTGCACTCAGTGTTGTGCTCAACCAGCATCTGTTTGGCTTGCACAAAGTTCTGCCACACCTTGGCAGTTTTGTTGAAGTCAAAGTGGATCATCTCAGGATGGGCATCACCCTTAGTTGTTTTCCATTTTGCATTAGTATCTATGCCACATAAAGTGTGACGTATAGCCTGGTAGCTTGTGCATTTGACAAACTTTTCCAACCTCCGCAGGTTAAGGCAATCAACTCCCAAGAATTTTCATAAGGACGCCTTGTCCAATGGAACTTCCGTTCCTCGAACCCAAGACATGAACTGATTCTCATTTCAATTTGCATGCCCCGGGTACTCAAGGAACATATCCATCTTCATATCTCTCAACCGGGCTAGCACATCCGGTATGTTCTTCTCCAGAGTTTTCACGTTGATCCCCTTTCAGAGACGTACCGCCCATATGGCCCAAAATTGTGATACCACTAGATGGCGTCCTACGAACCAGATCCAAGTGAGATTGAGGTCCCGATGGTACTCTCTTTGACCCGTTGGCAACTTGCTTCCCTTTAGCTTGCCGAGATGACCCTTCACCTTGCTTGCGCTTTTTACGAGGAGGAGCAGTAGTAAAGGACTTTCCCACTCATTTGCCCTTGTTCGCATTGTCACGAGCCATAGAAACCTACAATATAATAATCATGAATGTGAGAATGAATCAAGAAATCCATCTAAGGTTATCGTGAGAGTCAAAGATGATCCACACATAAAATCGAAGGCTCTATGTAATATACTCACAATAGTGGTTCAAAATTGCAAAAATGTTGCATCACAGGGCGATGGGTACTCAACAATTCTCATGCCACACAATTATAATTCACTAACTATGCCACACGATTATAACTTACTAACTATTCCACAAAAATCAAGTAGTCGAACATGGCGAAGTGACTTAGCCTTAGTGCAAGCAAGTACCATATAGTCCTCAATCTCTACGACTAATACACTACACGAGATAATTCTAACAAATTGATACAACATACATAATACAAGATACATGGTGTGGGGGGTGTGGTTATCGCACGTGAACATTAAAGACAAGCTTCAGTTTATGTAAAACCACCCCCAAACACACCACACTTAGCCTAACATCACATATAACCATACTCCGCTACTCAGACTTCACCGGTGAACAATTTACGCTTTCTATCATTTTATCAAACACATGGTGGAAATTAAGTATGTGCATCTCAATTCAACAATGGTGGAACATGGTAGCCCTCCCAAATGTGAAATAGAAGGAATTGTAGTTTACTACTCCGTATACAATGTCACGACCAATTTTTTACAATCAATTTTGTTCCACAATAGGGTCACCCGCCATACAAATTTCAAATTTCAGGACATCGTGTCCTAAAGTTCAAAAATTATATCCAGAAGTTCAAATCTTATGTGCTGAATTTTAAATTAGTAGTTCAAAAATTTAGGACAAAGTGTCCTGAATTTCAAATTAGCAGCTAAAAAATTCAGGAGATTAAGTCCTGAATTTCCAAATTCAAGATATTTAGTCCATAAAAGTGGCTATTGCTGCACTTCGCAGTACTATTACTTATTAGGAATTCCATAAATAAAGATTGACTTTTTTGTAATTAAAACAGTACACGGGGCTGTTTGGTTACCGGAATTAGGATATCATAATCCTAATATTAAATTTTGCATTGCATTTCACCATTTAATTATTGATATTAGTTAATACTGATATAAAATTTATATCAAAATCTTAATATTATCGGTGTTGGAAAGGATGTCATGAGCTCGGATAACTTGTTATCGGTGTTGACTTAACATTATGGATTCTTGATTTGCTTTACAGCGTTAGTACAGCCGGTGGTATGGATGTGCATACTTGTTACCTTGTGCAAAAGGTCGTGGAAGCATATCTCACGGGAAGATTGTACAAGTGTGACATTGTAGTCACTCGATTGATTGAAGATTTAAACCAAGTATAAAGAATGTAGTATCGCTTATTTGAGAATTTATGCCGGGAGGGCGCTTGGTTCATTTGGTTGTGGATTGTGGAAGTTTGTTCCGGTTATGATAGTTGTTCTTGTGTGTTATGGGAAAAGGGGGTTATTATGAGCCCTTGAAAGGTTATTATCCTAGTACGGTGCGATCAGAATCGGCGTGAGGCTTGTGAATAGATTTAAATATGAATATAGGCTCTATTATCAGGTCAGATGTGTTCATTTTAGCATAGCGCCTCTCATGGAAGAGTATTCGGACGTTGGATGTCGTTTCGTCGTCGACTATTTCATGTAATGATATATTGTGCCGTGTGAGTTGTGAAACGTCTTGATAAATTTCATATATGTTGAGATTCCGCATAGCGATGGTGTTATGTGAGCAGGATGGCTCTTGAGATTCAGATCATATATCGCACCTTAGTTGTGCTTGAGTTTTGTATCATATGGCGCTATCTGTCTCCCCAGGGATGGTATTATGCACTTGGCGTGCTTGTGTCTGATATTCTGATGTTTCGTGGTTACGAGCACTTTAGCTCGGTAAATATTTCCTTATAGATTTTGTGTTAGGAACGGGTGGCACGCCGCCACGGGTATGTTGTTTGGATCGGGTTGCATGCCGCAACAGTGTGATGTTGAGTACAGTCCTCTATATCTAGTTTGTGTGTGTTTTGTTTCCCATTTGGTTAGAAAAGTTCATATTAGTTGTGTGGGTTGAGTAGTCCCTTCTAGAGTTTGTTTTTCCTTATGTATCACGTTCGAGTTTGTAGCTTATTAGCATATTGTGGCATCATGTGAGACCGTTTGTCATATCTGGGGTGGCTTATTGCCTGAGCAGCTCTTATTGGGTGAGATGATATTATTGGATCTAGGATCAGTGAGAACAGATTATATGAAGTATATTAAAGAGCAAATATCGTTATTTGGTTCAGAATGAGGTAATGGTTCTTGTCAGGAGTATATATTGAATGATTTGTTGACTCCGCAGTTGGTTATGAATTCCTACACACCTCTTCCGTCGTGGCGGTATTGTAAGAGTTAGAACAGGACCTATATATATGTCATGAGGGCACTGCGAGCATCAGATTCAGTGAATGTCGGCTATTATGATCAAAGAGTGTTATTACGGGCTTGTGAATGATGTGGTGCATGGTGTGAATTCAGCAAAGGTATGTAGTGATGTTCTGGTACATCATGTGGTAATTGATACGATGTTCGTATGTTGGAAGCAGACCTGGCAGAGAATTTCGGATGTTGGAACTGGGCTCTTAGGCTTATTTTCCTAAATAAAAGAGAATATCTTCAGATTTGATCGAGCTAATGTGCAACTGAGTTGTGGTAGCACGGGTAGGTGCATCAGGTGTGGAACAGTAATTCCAGACTACTCCAGTGCAGTCCTTAGCACGTTCGAGGATGAACGTATGTTTAAGTGGGAGAGAATGTAACGACATGATCGGTCGTTTTGAGCTCTAGTGCGTTCTTCGGCATTGAGACCATGAGAATCTTCACTTAAGGTATTATGACTTGTACGCATGGTCGGAATTAAATTTTGGGAGTTTTGGAGTTGATTTGGAAAGAGAATTCTCGTTTCGGAAGCTTTAAGTTGGAAGAATTGACTAAGGTTGGATTTTTGAGTAAATGACCTCCGAATCGGGATTTGAAGGTACCAGCAAGTTCTGATGATGATTTCGGACTTGGCCGTATGTTCGGTTCGTGTTTTGGATTAACCAGGAGCGTTTCAGCGTCTATTGTGGAAGTTGGCATTTTGGAAGAAATTCATAAATTTGGGTTTAAGTGCATTTCAATGTTATCGATGTCTGTTTGGGATTCCGAGTATGGTGATTCTGGTATTGGGAGCACGACCAATTGTGGATTTGGAGGTTCATAGTCATTTCAGAGTCGTTTGTCAAAAGTTAGGAATTTAAAGGTTTTTGAGAAGTTGGACCGGAAGTGGACTTTTTGATATTGGGGTCGGATTCTAATTCCGAAAGTTGGAGTAGGTCCATAAAGTCGAATGTGACTTGTGTGCAAAATTTGAGGTCAATCGGACGTGATTTGATAGGTTTCGACATCGAATGTAGAAGCTTGAAGTTCTAAAGTTCATTTAGCTTGAATTGGGGTGCGATTCATGATTTCGATGTTGTTTGATGTGATTTGAGGCCTCGAGAAAGTTCGTGTCAAGTTGTGGGACAGGTTGGTGTGATTGGACGGGGTCCCTGGGGCCTCGGGTGTGTTTCGGGTGTGTTTCGGATCATTTTGGGCTACTTTGGATGCTGTTTTACTAATATCTGTTGTTGTTCTTCGCGTTCGTGAGGATCCTCTCGCGTTCGTGAAGAAGGATTTGGCTTCTGGGATTTTCTTCTTCGCGTTCGCGTAGAGGCTCTCGCGTTCGCGAAGAAGGAAATCTCTGTTGCGTATGTCTTATTTCGGAGGCCCATATCTCACAATCTGTAAGAAATTTGGAGATGATCCATAAACTAAAGTTGTAGACCTTTGAGTCTAGCTTTCAGAAAGGTAAACCATTTAGAATTTGGATTTGTGTGCAGAGAGTTATGGCTGGTACATTACAGGATATCCGGGAAGATGAAGAAGAAACTTATGTTGCACAGGGTGACTTTAGCATTTGGAGTTTTGTACAAAATATTATGACCATTATACTAGAGGCTGTCTGAGAAGAGTTTGGAAATGGCTTTCGAGAATTTTTGTTCTTCGCGAACGCGATGGGAGGCCCGCGAATTATTATCTCTAGGGTAAGTTATTATTATCTCTAGGGTAAGTTAAGGATGAATTAAAAGAAGTTAGATTCGTTAGCCATGGTTGAATTGGCATAATAGTGGCAGTGATCAGTTCTTTCAGCGTGATCAAGTTATGCATGTGATTTGTGACGGTACATGGGAGGTTTGACGGCCGCCGTAATCGATTATTTGGAAATATCCAAGTATTTTGGTCTGTTGTGTGTAGGCGGATCCTGGAAGGGCTATGGTGGTTTAGACCACTACTTGAGGATTTGAATGTTCTATGATTATGAGAATTCACTCGCGTGTTGTTATGGTTCTCTTGGAATGAGTTAGGTAAAAAGTTTCTATGTGATGAAGTGTTCACCCTATTAGTGGTTCAAGAGTTATGATGAAATTTTTGTACTATCGCATATTGGCATGTTAGGTGCAGTGAGCGGTATGAAATTTGAAGGTGAGGATCAGGGTTGCGGTTCGGTGTTGGCAAGGATGTCACGAGCTTGGATGAGCAGGAAAGGGATTTGAATGTTTAGAGTAAGCTGGTATTGTCTTCAGTGTCACCTGAGATTGGTGTTTTGTGAAAGAGGCTTTGCATCCTGGTTATGGATTCTTCATTTGCTTACAGCGTTAGTGTGGCCGGTGGTATGGATGTGCAGAATTTTTACCTTGTGCGAAAGGTCGTGGAAGCATATATCACGGGAAGATTGTACAAGTGTGACATTGTAGTCATTCGATTGATTGAAGATTTAAACCAAGTATGAAGAATATGGTAATATCGCTTATTTGAGAATTTATGTCGGGAAGGCTCTCGGTTCATTTGGTTGTGGACTGTGGAAGTTTGTTCCGGTTATGTGTGTTTGGAGTTTTGTACAAAAGACTATGACCATTATACTAGAGGCTGTCTGAGAAGAGTTTGGAAATGGCTTTCGAGAATTTTTGTTCTTCGCGAACGCGATGGGAGGCCCGCGAACGCGAAGAAGAGTTTCCTGGCAGTGTATAAGTTTGCAAAAAATGGGTTTGGCTCATTTCCTCTCATTTACTCCATGGGAGACGACCTAGGGGCGATTTTGGAGCTCCATCTTCATCATCTATGTCAAGGTAAGTGATTCTCAGCTATTGCAAGTTAAATACTTGGATTATATATAGATTTTAACATGGAAATGCATGAAATATTAGTGAAAATTTGGGGTTTTGGTAGAAAACCTAAAAACTTGGTATTTTTGGATTTTGACCACGAATTTGGGCTTGAAATTGAGAATAAATTATACATTTGAGTTCGTGATGTTATGAGTAATGTTTATCTTCAAAAAATTTGGAATCCGGGCATGTGGGCCCGAGGGTGATTTTTATCGACTATTCGATCGGGGTTAGAAATTGTTATAAATTGGATTATAATGAGTATTTGAGTATATATTTATGGGTTTGCACAATTATTGACTAGTTTTGGAGCGTTGACATCCGTTTGAGTCGTCGGAAGGACTTGGGAGCCGAATATAAAACTTCGGAGCGAGGTAAGTCTCCTTTCTAACCTTGTAACAGGGAATTAACCCCATAGGTGAAATAATTCAATATGTGCTTCTATTTGTGGGGGCTACGTACGCACGAGGTGACGAGATTCCTTGCGTAGCTACTATTATGCGTATGTCCGGGTAGACTAGGACCCAAAAGCATGCTATACTTGCGATATTTGTAACCTTATTGTCAGCTTAAATTGCTTAAATCGTATCGAACTTGGTAAATGAATTTCTAAAAGGTTAAACTTCATTTCTTGACCATTAAAAGAAGATTGCCATTTCCTTGGGAAAATTTCTCCTTGATGAATTCTTGATTGAATGTTTGAATGTGTTTTCCTTTTGTGGAACGCCTCGGAAGATTAAATAGATGAATCTATGGTTCGCTCCATTCGACCCTCTGGCAATGCACAATTTAAATATTATGTTGGATCAGGTCGTACGACCTCGACATGATTTGCGCATGACTTGCTTGATTATTTTTGGAATTATTGATAATTGATGTGGCCTCGTTGGACGGGGATGTAAATTATTAAAAAGATGAAAATAAGTTTAAAATTTTCTATTAACAAAAGAAATATTTACCTGCTTCATGATTATTGAGTTTGCAGTTGCCTTATAAAATCCATGATTTTTCACATTATTGGTATTACATTATTGGACCACTAGTAAGTGTCGAAGTCGACCTCTCGTCACTACTTCTTCGAGGTTAGACTGGATACTTACTGGGCACGCGTTGTTTTCGTACTCATACTACACTTGTTGTGCATTTTTATTGCACAGGCACATGTATGCCTAGTGGCCTCGTTGGGTGCAGCGGCATGGTTGATGCGGCGACTTAGGTGAGCTGCATCTCTCGAGACGACCCGCAGCCAGCAGAGTCTCCTTTAGAGTATTGTATTTTCTTTTCTGTCCAATTTGTATTCCGGACTGTTATTGTATTACATTTTAAATTCCTAGAAATTACTCATGCACTTGTGACACCGGGTTCTGGGATGATTATGGGATTATTCAGTATTTAAATTTGCTAAAGACATCATTATTTACTCACTGAAGTTCATTATTTATTGTTAAATGCAAGGAAAAGAAATGATTTCAAAAATACAAAAATGAGANATATATATATATATATATATATATATATATATATATATATATATATATATATAACGTCCTAGTTGACCGCGCTATATCTTAACGACTATTTGTCCGTTAAGATATAGCGCGATCAACCAAGACGTTATATTTGAACTCAAATGGGCGAGAAGGTATATCGTCTTAATGTAAGGCGCTATAATATAGCGTCCTTTAATACCGCGCTATACCTAAATAAATAATCGGCCCCTTCTCCTTCCCCACCAAAATAGAACCCTTTTCCACCAGTCCCACAAAAAGTGTAGATTCTCGGTCCTACATTGTATCTAAGGCGTTATCTCATAGTGGGTTGCTTGTTTCGGCTCCAAATCACTAAATATTCGATTTTCCAAACACTTTAAATCGAGGTCTTCCGACTTATTTTTTGTTAAAATTCATGTATAAAAAATGCCTATTAGTTATTTTTACTGTTTGTTATTTCGTGATTTTTTTGCGATTTAATTAACTTGTTATTTTTTATCTGGATTATATTATTAGTGCGATAAAAAAATAAGTAAAATAGAGAAATTATTATTAGTTGTTAAAATAAAGTTAATTAGTTAATTTTTACTTTGGTATATGTTTTGTCGTGATTATTTTGTGATTAAATTAATTTATTAATTTTATCCGGTTTAGATTAGTTATTTGCTAAAATATTTATAAAATGGATAAATTGTTATTTTAGGAATAATTAATCTTATTTAGATGTTGTTGTTGTACATATATGAATATATGACTTTAGTTCCCTGTAGTAGTATCTTGTGCCCGTAATTTTAATGCAGTGCTCGTATTTGTAATGTGGTGCCCTTTTAGCGTAGTAAAATGTAGTGCCTTTAGGCTTTAGGGCACCCAATAATCATTTAATTATTTGTTAAACCCAAAAGTATCTGAAAAAAGTTGATAGCTCTAACACAAACTCTCTCGAATTCTAGTCAACAAACGTAAGATAGAGCTATTAAATATAAACTTATAAAATAGTAAACTAAAATATTAATAAACAATATAGTAAAAATATGGAATAAATTTTAAATAGTAAACAATAAAATCTAAAATTATAATATAGAATAAATAGTAAACTAACATATTAAATAGTAAATAGTAAACTAACATATTAAATTTTAAATAGTAAACTAACGTATTATATAGTAAATTATAATATAGAATAAATAGTAAGCAAACATATAAAATAATAGACAAATATATTAAATAGTAAACTAACATATAAAATAATAAAGTACAATTTAAAACATATAAAATATAATATAGAAAATGTATCAACCTAATTAACAATATAGTAAATATATTGAATAAATTTTAATATTAAAGATACTGCAATATATTTAAAGATGTTAAGTAATGAAAAAAGAAAAATACTTTAATTAATATTGTTCAATTTACAGTAGTCGTCATGGAGGTTCCGCATGTGCATCCCTGACCTGCATCGCTAGAGTTGTTATTGCTACAGGACGAGCATAGGTCTTCATACATATGGGAGGGACAGTTATTGGCCCAGACGTTCTGTGCTAGACGAGTAGAAGATATGTGGGACTTTCTTAGGACCCACCATCTCCATCCCCATATAGTCATACGCCTTCAGGATACGGGTTTTTATATGATCATTGAGATAGGCCGGTTGCAGCTGGATTGGTCGTTAATCACGGTTTTGATAGAGCGGTTGTGACCGGAGACGCACACATTTCATTTACCCAATAGAAAGGCTACTATCACGTTTCGAGACGTGGGGATTCTGTATGGATTTCCGGTTGATGGACCTCCTGTAGCTTTATCGCATGCTCTCAGAGATTATACAGGATTGCAGTACCTGGAGATGTTGCAGCGGCTCACCGGTTTCCAGCCAGCGGATGAGACTGCCTTGGTTGGGGCTAGTCGTCTGCAGTTGACACTCATCTGGCTGCATCTGGAGGCGATGCATGCGGACATTACGGATGATACACCGGATCTTCATATTAACCAGTACACCAGATTGTTGATGCTGCTTATGTTTGGAGGGGTATTGTTTCCGAACACTTCGGGAAATCTAGTCAGCTTGAGATTTCTTCATCATCTTGAGCGGCTAGATGATTTACCTGGTTACAGCTGGGGTGTAGCTATTCTTGGTTACTTGTATAGGCAGATGTGCCGGGCGAGCATGGGCCCCAGCGAGACGTTGCCGAATTTTTGCCGCTGCTGCACGTTAAAACATAGTCAATTATTTTCATGATTATAACATACATATGAAAAAATATACCTTAAATTTTACGTCCACATTGTATATTAGGTTTGGGACTGGAAGTGATTTCTGCAGTTGTAGCCACCTCTACCAACCTTCGTTCCGCATGCACCACCTCCACCGTTTCTCCCTTTAGCTAGGAGGTGGGTTGATAGGCGAGGATACAAATGCGAGTATGAGGCTCGACATAATCTCCCCTATTGCAAGGATTTATTGGATTTGCTGGAGGGCGCGCAGGTAAATGTATACTTAAGTTTACTTGGCCTGGCTTTATATGTGTTGCGTATACTCACGGTTCCTGTTTTTACTTAATAGTTCATTTGGAGGCCATACTACAACGAGCTAATAGCTGATTTTCCCGATTATTGCTCGACCGGCCAAATTATGTGGAGCTCTTCCGTCCCATTGATATGTCTCGATATTGTCGAGCATCATGCCATCGAGCAAGTCCTTCACCCGTTTGGTCGACGGAAGCTTGTACCTCCACCACCCGCTTGGCTTAGGACACATTACCAGCCGGATGATCGTTCCAGGGTTGACCAGACATATGTGGCATGGCTAGAGGCGCAAATCGAGATTTGGGACCAGCGGCATGACCTGATTCTGCCACCCCCTCCATCTGAGCGTATGGATAGTGAGCATGAATATATGGGCTGGTATCGCAGCATTACCCGAATTTTCATCAAGAATCCCGTTCATCGAGCTGGCAATCAGTACGTTCCATACGCCGGGAGGCATGAGGCACTGGTATGTTATTTGGTATACTTACTTATAACGTTAACCTAGCGTTCCATAATTAATATTTTACATGTTGTGCAGGCTATTGGCCTACATCTGTTCTACCAGTTGGGACTGCAGATGTAGCATACTGGTGAGGGAGCGGCCGCTTTGCACGAGGGATGGCGGCAGGTTACATATCTGGTTTCCCAGACATTGGGGCGAGCCCGAGATAATGAGCGTTTAGGATACGAGGATGATTATATGCCACCAGAGCAGTACCATCGTGGGCCAGAAGTGGATCCTGAACGTGGTCGACGTGGCAGGCATGCCCATAGAGGTAGGGGTGTCCCACTAGGTCGTGGGGGTTGGCGAGGACGTAGTCCCCAGCAAGGAGACGTTGAGGCACCTGTTGAGAATGTTGGAGTTGATTAGCCGGGTGACCACCATGAGCCAGACCATGCTCCTAGTGATATGCCGTCCTTCAGCCTTCAGCTTACTCCAGGGACTTTACAGTTAACCTCGTCAGCTCCATTATTGATCGCAGGCACGGTCATTACGCGACATAAGTGGGATCAGTAGTTTCCTGGTCTTCTAGAGCCATTGACGGTTACTGATGATCGTCCGACACGAGATGTGAATAGTGGGCGCCGATGAGTTATGGCTCATCATCAAAGGATGTTGAGGATCTTTCACAGGATTTGGTTAGTTTGTATTACTATTATTTATATTTGTTTTTATCTCATTGATTAGTCATAAATATCTACATTTTTAAGGCACCATCCTCGCCTATCACAGAGACCACTTTGTGCGATACTGACATGCCTGAGACAGATGATTATATTCAGGAGCCCGCCGAGACCATGGCAAGACAATTTAAATTTTTTTAGCTAACACGTACATTACTAATATATATTTCATATTCTAAAATACCTTATTATTCTGTAGGTTACTGCTGGACCGACGACATTCAGTATGTAATAACAAAATTATTTATGGTTTATATTATATGCGCATGTGTTTTATTTCTCGGGTTATTTATTAGTTTAATAATATAACACAAAAACAAATATAGCAACTTAACATAATTTAAATTCGGTACAACTAATGAAAATACATGACACGAAAAATATAAAGATAAAATACTACACTCAACACATCCATGTGTTTGTTTAGTCACTATCGCCCATTATTCTTTGCTTCAACCACTTAAATTTCTCTTCCAACCTATTTTTTCTTCTTCCACCTCTTTTAGTTTCTCTGCACTGCCGCAAGTTGTTGTTGTAGTTTAAATATCTGGAGTTCGTATTCACCGGTCGTATTCCAAACACACTGCAAACATGATTTGTAGTATTCCTGGTTAATGGATTCATCATACCATTCTTCAAATCTACATTGATTTTCGTCCTACCAAAGGGGATTATAACACAACACTATTAGTTTGCATTTTATATAAAAAATATTAACAAATATTTTTTCAAAATAATAACTTACAAGTTGTTGACATATCCAGCGTTTGTGCCCCACATTACTATTTGACCAACATGGCTTCAAAATCGCACATTTGCCACAATAACACTTTGGTACGTCATTGCGTCCAGACATTTCTTGATGCAAGAAAAATGAAAAAATTATGGAAAGTTTTTTTATTTGTTTTGGTTAAGTGCGAATAATAAGTAAAATTTCCTAGGCTTTTATTGGTAAGACAATACACATTACGCATATTGGTGTCGCGCTATGCTGTGTGTGATAATGATTCTTTAGGGTACAAAACAGCTTTTCCAGAACGACAGCTTTTTTAGCTCGACAAAACAATACACATAACGCATATTGGTGTCGCGCTATGCTGCCCGTGATAATGATTCTTTAGGGTACAAGACAGATTTTCCAGAACGGTAACTTTTTCAGGTCGACAAGACAATACACATAATGCATATTGGTGACGCGCTATGTTTCGTGTGATAATAATTCTTTAGGGTACAAGACATCTGTATTCAAAGATCATTTGAAGAAACATTCCATCAATTTAAAAAATTCCACTAACATTTAATAAGTGGTTCAAAAAGAGGCAGAAGGGTGAAGGTAGTTCAACAAATCCCCGTGGAACACGTCTTAACGCTATCGATCCCTAACTTGAAAGAAATATGCTAGGTTGCTATACTGACTTGGTTGATGACAAGTGGTATGGTGTTCTGCGTCCCTTGGAAAATAAGCCTATTAATATACACACTGATCTCAAAGTTGCAGAGCACATTATTGAGGGCGAATCGCATTCTACAAAGCCTAAAGGTATGTGAATTTGGGGCAAAAAACTATAGTGGGTCCCGGTCCCCCTTTATTCAAAACGATGTGATTATGAAGTACTATGTCGTTGGCATGGGCTTGTTGTTCCACAAGCATTGTCTGCAACCTTCCTAACAAACACACACAAAGATGAACCAGAAGTGATTCGGCATTTGATGAAGGAGATTCTAGAGATGGAAAAGACACTAGTTGTTCATCATGCAATTGATGATCTTAACTTCCTGGGAGGAGTGGAGGATCAGTATTGGGATTTATTAGAAAACTAAAAACTGCATAGAGACGATGATTATCCTATTTTCCTAACAGTTGTCGAGTGGGAAGGACTACCTAAGTTTCTACCATAGACGTTGGGCGTTGAAGTCCCATATTATTTTAGAAACCAAGCAAGTGGTATTATTGATGATAGCGATGAAATACGAGAAATGTATGTCAATTGGGGCCTAGATTACGATGCCCTTGGTCCCGAAGTATGCGTACACGAAGTTGACGAAGAAGATGAAGTGATATTGAAATAGTGCCAGACAACGACGATAATGGTGAATGACAATTTGTTTTTTTGGTGTATGTTAAATTGTTGTACTGAAGTATTAATGCTAAATATCAATAAGACTTAACAACACTGGAAACATAAATTTATCTCATACATTCTGCAAGATGAACATGTACATACACTTATTACAACAAATTATAGAAACAAAACACTATGTCTATCCTTGATAATTGGGCACACTGGATGAACTTCCACTAGGAGCTGAATTACCACCGCTACCCAAACCAGCTGAAGGACATTTACAACGGTCGTGTCATGTTTGCGAACATATGCCACATTCACGGGAATAAACGGTATCACCAACATCCATTTGGTTCTGTATACTCGTTCTTTTTGCACTTTTCACTGACTCAAATACTCCTTGTTACACACCATTTTAAATGGTTCTGGCGGCCAGTAATGCTCAGCACCCACTGACTACAACTGTCCACTATTGGTGTTTAAGTATGCAGCGACACTATATTTTTTATCAACGTACCTCGTTGCCGCGAAACCTGTATGTTGAAAGCACTTTATGACATGTGAGCACGACATGTGATAGATGAGCCATTTTTCACAGGAGCATAACCTTCTGGATTCATTGACGGTGTGTGTATTATTCCCCTGGTTGTGATGGATAGCGGTGCGAACTTCAAAAATATTTCGCTCGTTGCAATACTGCAAAAACGAATGCCAATGTGCTCGCTTCCTGTATTTCTCAAATATTTTCATTGGTATTGGCATAAATTCAATACCCCTTTCCATCAATGAAGATGCACCTCTAGCCCTTTCAACAAACCTCTCCGCCATCTGCTGAATGACATCCGCACTATGGCAGTGACAGGCAATCCACGTGCAGATTTCAATAACCCATTGAAAGACTCTGACACATTTGTAGTAAGAATTTCCCATCTTCTTCCACCATCTGCATGCAAAGTTTTTTCAAGCTCATGTCGCATCAACCAACGATAGGCTCCTTAGTCTTCTTGCCTGATCAATTCCATTCGATTCCTGAATTTACACTCTTGGTGATCTGTTGTAGCCATCCACATTAAATCATGTAAATCCTTGTTGGGATATGCCTTCTAGAAATTGGCCTTCAGGTTTCTCACACAATAACGGTTGTAGGAATATGGTTCCTTCCATTAGCATCTACTGCAACGACGATCAACAACTTAATATCATACTTTCCAAAGATATGAGTGCCATCTATGGATATTACCGGCCGGCAATGCACAAAATCATCAATTGCTGGTTTAAATGCCCAAAACACATATCTGAATATATGTTCTGGTATTCATGGACTCCGCTCAAACTTCCATTTAACAACAGTCCCGGGGTTAACGTGTTGCAATGCGGCCATGTACTGGGAAGAGATACAAAGGACTTATCCCGGTTACCATAAACAATTCAAAACGCATGTTTGCGTTCGAGAAATGCCTTTCTTTTGGTTATGGTACAACCATATTTCTGGTGGACAGATGTTATATACTCTTTGATCTTGTACCTTTTGGAGGTTTCAACGTGTGGATTCAAGGCAAGAGAAATTAAGTCAACATTCAAGTTAAAATGATTCCCACTGAATGTGTCCATTTCACAATTGTGGGTGCCAATGTATTTACTCACAACCCACATATTTATTTTTGTCTTCCTCGCATGCATCATCTAATTACAACCCGTAAACCATCTACGGAAAATAACCACGATCTTATGACACTCTTTTATATTGTACATTCGCATCACTCTGCTTAGGCGCGCTTTATCAAGAAAAAACATGCCCTTTGATAGCACCGTTGCTCTAGATTCATCCCACATTGCTGTCCGAATTTCGTCAAGATCCCTTGTGATTACATCCACATCCGGCATACTTGGAAAATGATCAAGGTAGGGAATCTACCTTGAATGAAACGGCACATAAGACTCGTATACTCTTGGTCTAACGGAAGGTGGAGCATGATCCCTCGTCAAATCATGTTCAGCACTCTCTTCCTCCTCATCATCACCCTCATCAAGGAAGGATATGCCATCTCCAGACTCATCAGCATTGTTGTCATAATCACTATTCTCTTCCTGACTCTGCGCATCTGCAAGATCTCGATTAAATATGTTGTCTTCGAGCAATTGAGTAAGGACAAGACCTTCAAGTTGCTCGTTTTCACTGCACAACCAACAAAATAATGAGTTACTCAAATTGATCCAAACTTTAAATATAGCTTTATCACTTCACTTACAAATCATAATGTGTTGATTTCCCATGATAGATATTATCATGTTGATGATGACTCCCGGATGGACCACTAGGATCCAACATACCACTAGTCATATTCCAACTGGGCGTTGATTCATAACTTGTAAAATTCATATATGTCCAGTACCCCTGTAGAATATATGAGTGTTAATAAAAATTTAATACATAAAAATAAACGTCATAACATAAAGGAAAATTGAAGTTTACCCACTCGGCTTGTGGATTATGTAAACTAGGTGAGAAATTATTTCCTCGCTCCTCATTCGCCCGTGGAGATAAGTTTAGATCAGGCCAAACTCTTTCACCCGGAACCTGTTCGGCTAAAACTGCTCCAAAATAACCACCCGATGATTGAGGGATATCCCTACTTTGCACAACCTCGTTATTGCGAACTTCTTCAGCCTTGACGTACACTTCCAATATTTTTATCACAAGAAATTCCTGTATTCATCCGCAGTCCTCAAAAAATCTCTCAGAGTTTCATCGCCCTCGATGTTAAACTCAGCATAACAAGCAACCTCTTACGGAGTGACAGAATACGAATATCTTTCGGTTACTTTAATATTTACCGAACGTTTGCTCACACTCATTTTTTTACATAACAACGATACCAATGTATCGTACTCCATTGTAAGTGCCAACTTAACATGACACTGTGGAGATAAACTATAGCTTAATGAGTTATTCGTTACCACAACCTCACCCCTCTCCCCTCTCCCCCTCCCCCCCC
>ML373560.1:90405-102096 GCA_005239525.1 Nicotiana knightiana | reverse complement strand
CCCCCCCCCCCCCCTAATATAATGAAACCATAATTTTTCGCTCTTCAGACATTATGACAAAATGCAAAACAACTTAGCGAAGAAATATTTCAGAAGACTTGAAATATTTATGAATGAATTTTTACAAAATCCTAAACCTCTTTAAATAATGCAAAAACCAGTCTGGAGGGTACAGTTATTTGAGGTATAGCGCCTTATATACACTACTAGAAATTGGAGCTATGGAAACGCTTTCTATTGCTACGGATCAGTAACCGTTGCTATAGGTGGTCTATTGTTACGGTTTTAACCGTTACAAATAATTATTGGAACTACTGGGACACTTAGCAACCGAACCGTTCCGATAGAGATTTATATTGAAACGTTTTGTATAACTGTAGCAATAAATCAATCTATGGTAACGGTTATATCTGTCGTTACAGTTATTAATTCCCTCCTTATTTTTCACCCAAATTTTCTATACCCGTTAAAATGAAAGGGGCCCACCATCTGATTTTTAATTTTTATACCTAATAAAATACTAAAAAATATGTAAAGCCCTAAAAATTAGGGTACAAGTCGTATCGATCGGAAATTACAAGTTCATCTTCTCGTTATCCCCTTTCTTCTTGTTATCCCCTTTCTTCTAGTCATCTTCAGCAAACAGTTTCTCAACACCGATTTTCCAGTCATCTTCAGCAAACAGGCCTCACACCGATTTCACATCTTCATCTTCCTTTCTGGTTCACATTATGAAAGTACACCCAAGGCGCTTCACCTCCACACTAATTTTGTAGGCTTACGATTTCTCAATCTACTCAATGATTCTCTCACAACGATTGTATGGTAACGATTCTTTACTCCCTTTTCCCCTATATGTTCTGCTTCTTAATTAATTTTTGTAAGGAGTAGACTGCAAATCTTTCAATTTCTCAGCCTTCTACAGTTTTTTTAAGGAAACGGTATCTCTAGTCCCCTGCTAATGTCCCCGTACTTTACCCACAGCATGTTCGACAAAATTTTCAATCCTTAAACCTCTGAAAGTCGGTCCAAATTTCAGTCAAAAGGCGGTCAAAATGCTGCAGAAGATAGCCATTAGAGCAACTCCAAATTACCATCTCCTCTGATACGATCTCCTCTAGTCAACAGCTCTTCTCGCTTGTCAGCGCCATTACCGACTCGCTCGCTCTCGGTAAGTTTTCTGGAGTAGTATTTTACTTCTCATTTTCAGTTCCTCTCTGTTTGCTCAATTACTCAAAATTCATTTTCCTTTCAAAAACCCTAGCATCGAGTTTCTACTTATATACTAGTTCGCATCGAGTTTCTACTTCGTACGTGTAATTCGAGTTAATGGGTACTCGTGTGATTGTGTTTCTCGGTTCTTCAAATTTACCATATGTTTTCTGGTTGCTTTTGTTAAATCGTGTATCAACTGCTAAGCTTGAAACAAGGACTGTGGAGTTTGGTGTTAATGAGGTAAAGAAGTGAACCTCTACTTATGCATTTTAACTGTTTAGGAGGTCATTTACTTTAGTATATTTTTTTGAAAGCAAGTTAGACTAGTTATAATAGTAACAAGTTGTTGTAGGTCTCCCTGCTTGCAAGAATTGTGCAAGTCTGGGGCCATCTGTCCAATCTATGCAAGTATTTTTTTTATGCTTTGTAAATATGATTTGGCAAATAATTTTTTTTTACTTACCAAAAATAACTTACTTCTGTTTTTGCATATTATATTTACTATATTAAAAGAACTTGACAAAGTGTTTGCATAACATAACAAGGTACTAGAATAGCCTGTTGAATAAAAGAGTGATCAAGCACTACCCTTATATCATTTGTGCAGAGTAATAAGATCAATTATTTTAGGTAACACTGAAATTCTCACAGCTTATTCTTGACAGCTTCTCAACTTCAACTAAACTAAACTATACAACTGCCAATCAGAACAGCAATAAGCTTGCTTGTATCCATTCCAAAACAAGAATCATAGGGCAAAGTGTTAAATCAGATATTGAAAAGCATTATAACTGTATCCTATCCCTAAGAAATGGATACATATTAGCTTGTAAATCATGCTACCAGTGAAACACTCAGAAGAATAAATTCTGAAGTAACAAATTACATCATATACCAAACATAAAATTCTGGACCCATAATTTTAAAAGTGCAATGAATACGGTTATAAGAACATAAAAGGAATCTATCAAGTTTAAATTCTGATCTTAAGAACATAAATTTAATTGCCTTTTGGACCTTAAGAGATTATTTTTGCAAAGTTTAAAGATCATATATGCCCAGTATAATGCAGCATGGACGAAAATAGTCCGACCTTGAAATTTAAAGTATCATTGGTGTTAAGATGCACTAGAATATAGTTGGTGTCATACTAAAATTTAAAGTAGCTTGCTTACCTTAATACTAATTTTGGTGATTTGAATATATTATATAGGATATTCATGGATTATGGTAATAAAAGTTGGATGAATCTCCTTAGATAGACGGATGAGTATATAGGTGGAGTGAATAATTTTTTTGATAAGGCATTTGAACGAGCCGCCCAAGGAAATGAATTATTATGCCCTTGCAAAAAGTGCATTAATCACTATTGGCATTATAGAAATGTGGTGGGCGATCATTTGGTTGTTTATGGGTTTGTTGATGATTATACCAAATAGGTTTTTCACGAGGAGGGATTTTCCTCGAGAAATACACCTTTTCCAAACAATGACGATGAAGGCTCTAACATGCGTGATGATATTGATGGAATGCTTCATGGTACATTTAGAAATATAGAGGATCAGGAAGGGGATGAAGAAGGAGTTGGGGAAAGACAATCTGAAGATGCAAGAAAACAAGAGTTATATCTGGGGCATGAAAATTTCAGTAAACTGAGTTTCAGTATTCGGTTGTACTTGCTTAAATCCTTGCATGGGTTGAGTAATGTGGCTTTCTCAGATTTGTTAGAGTTGATAAAAGAGGCATTTCCCTTTGCTCAAAATCTTTCAACAAGGCTAGAAACATGATAAAAGATTTGAGTCTTCATTATGAAAAAATTACATGCATGCCCTAATGATTGCATGTTATTTTGGAAAGAAAATGAGAAGGCCGATAATTGCTCTATTTGTGGGTCTTCAAGATGGAAGAATGCTGATCCTTTGACTAATGCAAGCTCTAAAATAATCCCTGCAAAGATTTTAAAGTACTTTCCTTTAAAGCCTAGGCTTCAGAGGATATTCATGTGTCCTGAAACGACTGCTACAATGAAATGACATGCTAATAAACGACTCAACAATGGGAATATAAGACATCATGCTGATGGGGAAAGCTTGGAGGATGATATATGTAGTTCAATTACTCCCTTTTCTCTACCATTTTTCCAAAAGGGGAATATTGTCATAAATTCAGGAACTATCATTACTGTTCTTCCACACCATTCTGAAACCAGTTTGAAACAATGGTGAAAGAAGCCATCGATGTGGAACCGTGAGTTGACAATTCAACTGGGCTGAGTCTTTGTTACAAAATTCGCAATGCAACTAATGTCCCTCTAACTACGGTGAATTTTCTTGGAGGCGGTCTAATTTTATCTATGGAGAAAGTATTATGGGAGTATGTGATGTGGCAAGCAATTTTTGAAAGCTTTGCATGCAGATGAACAACTGCTATAAAAGAAAAATAAGCAATGATGGCATGAGAAATATTATGTTGTTGCTTCATTAAATTGTGTTGAGGAAAATTTGGGTATATAAATGTTTACTAGTACAGATTTTCATCCAAAAAGATTGTTGGTTACTTGGACAATAGAGAATGTAATTTTGATCCCACATTGGAGGGACTCTGAACTTAAGATTTTAAATTTAAACCATATCAAAATACTGAGAATTTTTGGTGGTTACAACTCTTCTTTGAGTTTCTAATTTGTTTTTTCTATCTTACTGAAGTCATTAATTAGGTAGTAGATTTGTTGAAGATTTTGTTACTTCCAGGAGGCAGCGATATTTCTGTATTGTTGTACATGTGTGTATGAAACCACGAAATGGATGAAGCTTCCATTCGACAAATTGACATGACAAACAAACATCAATGTGAAATGAAGATTACCCTATTAGTTTTGTAATGGATGAAGCTTCCATTCGACAGGACTTTTTTCTTGTTTATTGTGACGATATCTTACTCAACGTGATCATATCTCGCTGGATTCATATTGTGATTATACTACCTTATTGTTGTGTCACGACTGAAATCCATGATACGTATTATCTACTTTGGCCCAATAGATCTCATGGATTTGTTCCTTGGGCTATGATATTATGGAATTCAAAAGCATGCATACTATGTAAATTTGTGTTACGTTTTATAAAGCCTTTTATTTTTCTCTTTCGTTTCGACGTGGGATTCGTCTAATGTAATATGTGTACTCCTTCTTTAGAAGCTTGTTTGATTCGCGCGCCCTTATCGGTCCGCCTTCCGTCATTGAGTGACACATGTTCCCTTTTGTAAAATTTTAGTTGACGTATATTTTTTAGTTATGGAGGTTTTTTTTAATTGTTTGTCCTTCAGTCCTTGTATGTTACGCGTATAGCACCAATAAGCCATAAAATTCTAGCTTGTGTGATTTCCTTTTCTTGTTATAACTTTCTTTAGCTTATTGTTATTTGATTGCAATTCATTAAAGACTAATTAAATAAACTAAGTTGATTTCTGTAAGCACGGCAATGAGACAAAAGTCTGTCTCCCAAAGGCCAAAAGCACTTAACTAATTAATTTTGTAGTTACACTGTCTAATAAATGCATGAAACTTATCTTCTTACAAACTTCTATACTATATATCACTCAATCATTATTAATTAATATTCTCGTCTTTATTTACACTTTAATATAGTTTAAAATATTAGGCTTGAGGAAGTATCTTCCATCTCCCTTCCTCCACATCTTACAGTAGACGGCCGAAATATACTTCTATTTTACAAAGAACCCTATCATTAAAAATGGGAAGTAGCATAATAAATTGAATATTATTAAAATGCTAACTCTCTTGTTAAATCTCGCCAGTTTTAGTTAGCCTATTAATTTGTGAAAACAGCAGAGGTTAGTCAATTTTTGGACTGATAATTAGCCAGCATTTACAAAGTCATTCAAAAATAGCCACTATTTTGCTGTAACAAGGAAACCTAAAGTTCCAGCGTGCACCTGTGTATGAACTTCCAGCATATTATGCTGAAACTATAGAACACGGAAAGTTCCAGCATAATATAATGGAGATTGGAGCACCTGTGTATCAACTTTCAGCATATTATGCTGGACCCGTATATTATGTTGGAACTCCAGTATATTATGGTGGAAGTTCACATGTAAAAAATTCGAACTCCAGTATATTGTGTTGTAATATTTTTTGGATTTTGAAAGTGTTTTCGTTAAGATTTATCTTTACATGAAAGACCACGGTCATTTAAAAAGGCTACGACCAAAATAATGCGGCTCAGAGACGTCCGACTTCCGCTATAAATTAAAGGCTTTCAAATACTTCGAAAACCCAGTTAAATAAATGCTACCCTCGGCAAAATAATCAAAGGGCTTCGATAAAATCAGCCATCGAGAAACCTCAAGCGGTAACAAATTACTTAAACACAAACTTGTGCTAAGGCACTAAAAACAAAAGGGTTCCGATCGACATTAAACCCTTGAAAAACCCAATGGATAAAAGATGCGTGCCAAGGCATAAACAAACATTTTGATTATGGCTCGAAGACCTGTCATTATTCGACACAAAAGGTCTATGCCCCGAAGGTCGAACCTTATTCGAACTCGATCATGATAAAGAAAATGTTCGAGACAGAATCTTGAAAATGCCATTCAAAGAATGAAATTATTACGAAATATTGAGAAGACATTCAAGGAAGTACTCTTCTTTTGTATATACTTAAGAAAGAGATATGTACAAGAATTTGACATAAAGGAAAATACAAAAGAAGAACGAAAAATCTTATCTACGCCTCGAGTTTGGCCCCTCCTTCGGGAGCAGCTTCTTCATCGGAGTGGTTTCTTCTTCGGACCAGCCTTGGTCGCCTTCACAATCGTCATCATCGGAGGAGACAAGAAATCTGGCATCGACTTCCATCGCCCTTGCTTGAGCTATCTCTTCAGTGAGGTCAAAACCTCTAGCATGAATCTCTTCAAGGGTCTCCCTCCGAGATTGGCACATGGCCAAGTCATTGCTTCACTTTTCCCGGTCGGCAGCTTCCCTCAGCTCCATTTGAGCAGCTTCGGTGTCCCTTAAATACACGGCAATAGTTTTATCAGTCGTGATCTGCGTCTTCTTGACCTCGGCCCTAGATTCAACAACCTCGACCTCGGTCTTGGCAAGTTTGGTTTCAAGCTCGGTGATCCTTTCGTCCTGGGTCGTACCACTCTCCTTGACAGCCCTGAGTTGGGTCTCGACCGATGCTAGTTTGGCTAATGCAACTTCTTTCTCCGCAGCAAGTCGGTCCATCATTTCCCTCAACTGGTTGCACTCAGTGTTAAACCGGTCGACTTCGCATCGAAGCTGCCCCATCATCTCCACTTTTTGTTGTAGCTAAGACATCAAAGTTTTAGTCTCCACAATTGGGATGAGAAGACCATACTCTTTCAAAACGACAGTTACCTGCTTGTCTAGCTCGGCCTCATACTCTCGAGCCTTGGCTAACTCTGTCCGAAGGTCTTTAAGCTCCTCCTCCTTTTGACTACAAAGGAGGCTCAGGGCCTTCCCTTCACCCAAGGACTTATTCAGCTCGGCCTCACACTGGTTCAGGTCGACCTTAATCTTTGTATAGGCCTACACAGGAAAAAAATTATCAATTAAGTTAAGGTGAAAAAAGGGAAATCGCAACGTTAAGAATTAACGCTTCCCTTGGAGAAGAGACGTTGGGCCTCTTCGAAGGTGGAAGATGCATCGATGAGGTCGGCATCATCAACCCCAGTGAAGCAATCCTAGAAAGGATCGTTCTCACTGGGGACTCCGCTCAAGTCAGGCGTTCTCAAGGCTCAAGCTTCCCTTATGGCGTCCTCGGAGCAAGACAGTAACGATGGAGAGTGACCCATTATCATGGCCCTGGGCAGGTCGCCCGAGGCGCTCTGTTCGGTCATGGGAACCTCGAAATCTGTCTTCTTTGTTGTGCTCGTCGAAGGCCGAGGAACAACCGTAACCTTGGGTGATTCAGGGGCTTTGATCTCATCTTTCTTCGAGGTTTACTCACCTCGAGGAAGGACCTCTGATTTGGAGGGCTCGGCGGCCTCGATTGGTTTTCTATTTCGAGCCACCAGCACCAAATCCCCGACCTCATCTTCTCCGTCATCCATGAACTGGTGGACTGAGTCTATATCCACATGAATGACATTCTTCCTACGTATCCGAACAGGGCCCGCTTTATTTTGGGGGTCTTCGGGCTTCGAAGTCCTTTTTCTCTTATTATCCTTCCTTGATTTTGGAATCGGGGACTCGATCCTTTCTCCATGAGGGGCTGGCCTCATTTCAGAAAAATCCCCAATGCCTGTATAAATTAAAATTAAGTATGATAAAGGAAGTGTCTCCGATAAAGAATAAAGTATCAGGATTTTACCATGATGTTTGGCTTCCCATTTACCCTTCGACAAGTCACGCCATTTGCATTTGTCATACGAGGAGGTTGCGGCTAGTTTTCGGACCCGGTCTTCGAGATCGGGGATCGTATGGGTCATCAAATATACCGCTGCAAACAAAGGTAAGAGTATCATGCAAAACATAGTCAAAATGCGGCAAATTACTGGGGAGACAACTCCACTTACGGCCGAAGTTCCACTTTTCTGGGAACGACATTCTCTCCTCGGGGATGATGTCATTGGTCCTCACTCGAATGAACCTGCTCATCCAGTCTCGATCTCTATCTTCGTCATTGCTGGCAAAGAAAGACTTGATTGACCGGCATTGGAGTTTAATCAACCCTTGGAAAAGATGAGGCCGGTACAGACGGATTAAATGACTAAGGGTGAACTCGAGCCCCTCGGTCTTGCTGGAAAAGTAGCGAAGCATTATCACTATTTGCCAGAAGGATAGGTGGATTTAACCAAGGGTGACTTGGTATCTTATACAAAAATCAATCACAATTGGATCGAGGGGACCCAACATGAAAGAATAAGTGTAAACACTTAGAAATCCCTCCACGTGAGTCGTAATACTCTCCTCGTGGGTGGGGATCTTTACCACGACCCCGTCCCCCAACCGCAATCTTTTTTCATCGCATCAATGTGTTTCTCCGTTATCGAATAGATATACCTCGAAGCATGCTCATATCGACCGGGAACATAGAGAGGATTTTCGACGGTGAAGTCTTTCTTTAAGGTGCAAGCGCCGGGAACGATCTCGTGAATGGCCGATGCCTTACCACCGGCTAGACGGGAAGAGGAGGAAGTTCCCTCTTTTTGAGGCACGATTTTTGAAATTTTCTCCATTAGTTCTGGTTGAAAGAAGCGGAAAGAGATGGTGTTTGATAAATCTTTCCACTAAGAGGGCGGAAAAGATAGTGGCGAAGGAGAAGGAGACGAAGAGAAGAGGTGATCAGAAGAGTTGCAAAGAGGAAGTAAAGTTCTTAATGAGATGAGGAACGTGGTATGTATAGGAGGGCGGCGGCGTTTCGGTGGTGTTAGTGGAAGACCACCATTGGCACACATTTAATATTTTGGGGAAGCATACCGACGGGACGTTTCAGCCACCTCGAACGCTTACGTCACGGGGATGACGTCATTATCATGGACTTCAGAAATTCGAGGCTCAAATCATTTCTTATCATTCTATTCTAAGAAACGCGAGGACTATCTATATACGGTCGAAATCAGATACGCCCGATTTCATGGGTTCGAGGGGTCGCTTCGATCCCGAGTTTAGAATGGACCAGGCAATCCTAGTAGATCGAGCTCGAGCCTGATGACAGAGTACAAGACTCGAAGGAAAAATTGCACGATGAACACCGAGGCCGAGTATGACCTACCCCGAAATAATGCCGTTATGGGCTTGTAACAGAATAAGTGAGATCCCCGCAATGGCACAAAGATCAAGGCGTGAATTTCGGAACGAATTTGTACGAATTCGTGCTAGGCGGTTAGACAGTTGTACAATTAGATTCCTTGCTAGAAATGGAAATGTACCTTATTTAGGACTCCCATATTATATAAAGGGGAGCCCCTTCATTTGTAAACATCATCAATCATTGGCAAAGAATATACACTCTTACTTTTTCACACATCTCTCATCAGAATTGTTCCTTAGCTTTATTGTCCTTTGTTTACTGTTCATATTAGTGTACCTCGAGGCCCTTACAACTCGAGGTCAAGACTTCCTCATACACTAGTTTGATCTAGCTTGCTCACTTAACTTATACATTTGTCTTCTTGTTTATCAATTAGTATTTGACTAAATCACGTATTTTTAATACCTCAACACAAATTTAATTATTACTTAAATTTTAGGCTAAAAAAGATATAATAATAATAATAAGAAGAAGAAGAAGAAGAAGAAGAAGAAGAAGAAGAAGAAGAAGAAGAAGAAGAAGAAGAAGAAGAAGAAGAAGAAGAAGAAGAAGAAGAAGAAGAAGAAGAAGAAGAAGAAGAAGAAGAAGAAGAAGAAGAAGAAGAAGAAGAAGAAGAAGAAGAAGAAGAAGAAGTTATTTTATTTGCTAATTAAGGAGATAATAGGAAAACAATTAAAGAAATTAGAACTTGATTAGAGTTGTGCTGGGCTATAAGATGATCCATTATTTAGTTTATCTTGATTTTACCTATCTCAACCCAAGTAACCATATATCGATTCGTGGGAGAAATTCAAAAATAGTCTGATACTAGTGGTCATTCAAAAATAGCCACAGTTTCAAAACTAATCGATATTTAATCACTTTTCATGTAAAGATAAATCTGAACGAAAACAATGTTCAAAATCCGGAAAATACTCCAGCATAATATACTGGAATTCCAGTATAATATACCGGTCCAGCATATTATGCTGGAAGTTCATACACAGGTGCTGCAATCTCCACTATATTATGCTTGAACTTTCCACGTGTTGGAGTTCCAACAAAATATGCTGGAAGTTCATACACAGGTGCACCAATCTCCAGTATATTATGCTGAAACTTACCGTGTTGCAGCAAAATAGTGGCTATTTTTCAATAACTTTTCAAACGCTAGCTATTTTTGAATGACCAGTCCGAAAACTGACTAGTCTGTGCTATTTTTACTCGATTCACCTTATTCTGGCCCACCCAAATTTCAGCCCAACNCCCCCCCCCCCTACTTCTCCATAATATCCTACTCATTTCTAATCTTATCTAATTTTGCACGACTATACATTCATCTTAGCATACACATTTTAGCAACAATCATATTGTAAACTTATGTGTAGCATTTTTATCTATCACACTATCCTCCCGAAAAATCGTGCCTACATAACATAAATCAGAGGCGAATGTAGAATTTTAATTTTATGGGTTCTTACACAAATCATAAATTAATATATAATAATAACTTGATTATCGAATTGAGTTCCAAGTCAAATAGTCTTATATATTTAATACTTTTTAATACAAATATCGAATCTAGACAAAAGTTATTGAGTTCACGAGAACCCGTATCTAATTCAGTGGATCCCCCATGCATAAAACCCTGTGTGCTTCTGTCCATTCCCCTCCTCCGCTGTTTCTTTCGCAAATATGAAAATTGTACTGGTGAATTAGATTGAGGTTCAAACTCAAAAAGACAAAAGTTGCGCCAAGACGAAAAAAGGAATAAAAAAGAGAGAAAAGATAATTCGTGTCAATCATGTTAGTGTCATGTTACTTCATTACCTCCCGTGTATGTGAATCTATTTCATTGACCACGAAATATAAAGAAATAATAATTGTTGAAACTTGTATTGTTAAATATATCATAACATTTATGTAAGTTATAAAACTCTTGAAACTTGTGATCCCAAATATGTCATAACATGTGTGTCGCTATAAAAACTTATCACTATGTCTAAGGGAAGTAAATATACTATCATAAACTACGAGGGAAGTCAATGTAATAACGCGAAGAGATCTGATTATCCTTAAGTTAAATTATTTTCAAATTTAAAAAGTCAAAACTACCAAAAAGGCAATACTAAAGTTACATAGACCGGAATGGATGGAATATATAATTTTACAGAGACTTGGTACGAATGGAAAGGAATGTGGAACCTTTAGAAATTACTTCCTTTTTGACAAATTAACTTCAATTATATTTATGTTTGGATTGATTAAATAAGTGCTTAATAATAATTTCGAGATAAAGAATGGAATTAACTTTATTTCGTGTTTGATTTTAGGGTATTAATTAATTCCGGAATAACTTTTACACTTAAATGATGGAATTAGTTATTTATGAGATATCTCACTATTGTACCAAACTACTAGTATGTAAGAATACCTTTTTAAAAAATCAACTAGGCGAGTTTCCCTTCTTAGTAGGGAATTTATTAGGTGAATTTATTACATGCGAAAACAAATCAAGTGGTTCTGAATATCCGGTGGCTAAAGAAAAAAAAGATAGTGTTTGCATAGACAGTTATTAATAGTCTGTTTGGTCAAACTTTTCAAGAAGCTAAAAGTTCTTTTTTTTCTCAAAAACAATTTTTTCCCCCTAAATTGAGGTGATTGGCCAAGCTTTTTTGGAGGGGGGGGTGGG
>ML373560.1:49126-90050 GCA_005239525.1 Nicotiana knightiana | reverse complement strand
GGGGGGGGGGGGGGGCAGGGAATGCTTTTGAGAAGAAGCAAAAACAGTTTTTGAGAAGCAGAAAAAAGTAGCTTCTTCCCAAAAGCGGAATCAGTTTTCACTTTTCTTCTTACTAAAAATACCCTTAACAAAATATAGTATATACCAAAATAACCGTTAAACCTAATATTTAGAATATTAATGTATAAATATTTCTTATTATTTTTAGGATATCTTTCTAATATATAGTGACTTTAGGGTGAATGCTTTTATAGTTGTTGAATAATTTTTAATATATTTAACTTATATTAAAAGAATTAAGTGCTTTTAAATTTTATTTTCATATTTTACTTTAATAAAATAAAAAATTTAATTATTGCTTGTGATAACAAATTTTTAAATTCTTTTATTACTTATAATAATTATTAATTATTAAGTAAATTTATTCGTGACCTTATTCATAATTTGATACTTAAAAGCACTTTTTGAAAAGTTTGACCAAACACAAATTATTGCTCAAAAGTGTTTTTCAGAATGATTAGCCAAACACAAACTGTTTTTCTCCAAAAGTACTTTTTCCAAAAGCACTTCTCAAAATAAACTGATATCTCCAACTTGACCAAACAGACTATAAGACAGCTAAGTTTGGAAGATTTCTTACACTCCAACACTTTCTTGTTAAAAATTTGTTTCAACTTGAATATGAATAATCTTTGTCGTAATAATAGACATTAATAAACTTATAATTAGTTGAAAACAAATAAACTTATAATCACATTTACATTTGGTTTTTAGACACTAAAATTATTATCATATCTTTTATGCTAAAAATTGGAAGTTATTAACAATCTTGTGTACCGAACAAAAACCAGTAGGTGAGATCTTAAATGCAGAAGGCACAGAGTTGAATGTTGATGTTGAAATTTGAAGGATTTAAGTTTCCTCTTCATGTTCTATCAGACCATGCTGTCTCCTTTTAATAAATAAAAGGGTTAATGATATTAAATACCTTTATAATATGACTTAGTTTCAAATATACCCCTTCTATTTTAAAATCAAACAATTATATTCTTATACTATAAAAATCCTACACATATATACCTCATACGGTATAATTATAACTAAGTATATTAAAATATAATTATTAAAATAAATTAAATTATAAATAAATAGTGTCTATCATTTTGATTGTAGTTTGTTTAATTCTTCTAGTTCAAATTTATCTTAAATTTATTTTTATTTATTTTATTATATAAGAAATATGAATATTTTTAGGAAAATACGGATAACACTATTAAGTTTAAAGTTTTGAAAGATTAAAATATTTTGTCAAATACGTAAATATTCGAGCCATCTCATTAAGTAATTTGTATTCACTTTCTATTTAAAAGATACATATTTCAAAAATATTTGTTCTCTTTTTGAATCAAAGGTATGAATAAAAAATTACAAAAAAAGTCTTTATACTCTTTCTTAAATTTTTTAAAAATAAATATATAAAAGCTTCTATTTATTGTTTTAATTTGTATGATAATAATTATATTTTAATATAAGATACACCTTATAAGGGGTGAAAGTATAGGATTTCTATATTTTAGGGAGTACAAGTGTTTAATTTGAAATGTTGGGAATGTATTCAAAACTCAGTGATATTACAGAGTGTTTAGTGCAATTACCTCTAAATAAAATCCTCAAAGTCGTCACCATCATCATAATGGCTTCATGAATCTTTTCCTAAATTGAACTATTGAAGGCTAAGCCTTGCACCCTAATTTTTTTTTTTTTGGTAATTGGATTATTTATTTATCATTTTTAAAATCTTTACATAATCACAGTTGATTTTATACGCAATCAACTGTCCAAACTGATTATCCTCTCTTTCCTATATATATTCTCTATTCCTCTCCATATCCCTATTGCTTACAGTCAGAAAACATATTGTTGTATCATTTGTCTATTTTTATTTGTTGCTCTAATATTACATACATATGTTATTTGCTTAGCTAACTCCCCAACTGCTTTGCTTTGTTTTTGGAAGATTCTGCAATTTCTTTCATTCCAGATTGCATGAATGACTTCAGCATATATCATCTTGAACACTTCTGCCATATTCGATCGTCCTTTTGCATTCTCCTTAGCCCACTTCCAATGCTGATTCCGTTCTGTTGGCTTCCTGCACTCTTAGGTGCTTAAAGCCATTGAAGCATACTGTAGGAGTTATGTATGGTCGGGAGTTAATTTTATCACAAGGAGATTTCTGGTGGCATGGGAGAAACTATGTCTTCCTAAGAGTGCAGGAGGCCTAAACTTGATCAACATAAAGATATGGAACAAAGCAGCAGCAACTAAGAATTACTGGGACCTAGCACAGAAGGGAGATAAAATGTGGATCAAGTGGATCCATGAATACTATATAAAGGACCAGCAACTGTCTACTATGAAGATACCACAACAAGCTTCATGGTTAGTCAGGAAAATGATGGAGGCAAGGGATATTGAAGCAATACAAAGGCCAATAAAAGGAAACTGCAGTCTCATACGACAATTATACATGATTATGCTGGGCCAACAACCAAGAGTTGAATGGAAGATGTTTATGTTCAGGAATGAAGCAAGGGCAAAAGCAAAATTCACAATGTGACTATATTTCCAAGATAGGATGATGACCAGTGATAGGCTGAACAAATGGGGGATACAGGTAGATAAGGACTGTGTCCTATGCACCCGAATTTAGGTAGAACCCGGTTGTTATATTTTTTGAATTTTTTCTTCTTTAGAACATTTGTTCTTTCCTAATCCAAAACATTCACTTGATGTTACATATTTTTAATCTCACCATTTTTCTTAGCCTAGTATAGTATGTTGACACTTGACACTTAATATCTTTTTTCATATGAGATTAGTAAAATATCACATCCTCTATATTTTTTTTGTCTATTGATATTGATTGTGCATTATCTCCAGTAAATATTTTAGCTTTCATGAGTGTCAATTTACCAACACATAAATATTTTTTCATTCTTAATAAAAAAATTTCAACCGTTGGGTATAGAGTTGCTTTCATTTAAGTGCATTTTATTCTCCAATACGAGACTCTTCGGGCAGGGCGAATATAGTATTATACATATGGGTTCAATTGAACATATAACTTTCGATATCGAGCATAATTTATGTGTCAAAATTCTCTAAAATACGGTAAATAGTATATATGAAATTATTACTGTAAGAGTAAAATAAACTAAATACTAACAACCTTAAAGGATGAACCGTAGAGTTTAAATTCTGAATCTGCTTTTGTTCTCGACATAATTAATGCGAATTTAGTCGGGCTCCAACATGAATAACGAACATCGAATGGAAACCAAAAAAAAGCTTCATGAGTAGGGTAGATATTGCAACTGTGAATGGAATACCCACTTGAATTACTTGATGGTTCTCTATACAGTTCCACAGAACACACACAGAGCAGTAAGTAAGTAAATAACACAGTAGTATATGTGAAAAAATCCGAGCTCACGGGATTAAAAACCACGACCTACACTCGTAGGATTTTAACTTCACTAACCGAATAACTTTAGATTAAAACCTATTGTAACCTAGGAATTAAACTCTTAATCCCTCACCTACTTACAATAACTCTAGTGCAAGCCTCTTTGTAATAACTCTATTACAAAGTTCACCACTTTGACTAACTCTAGTCAAACACAAACACAAACACAAACACAAACACAAACACAAGATTTATGGTTTACAAAGATATCCTACAAGATGCTTCTAAATAAGCTGAATAGGAATTACAAGTGAATATCATTAACAAAGATACATCAATACGAAGGACACACGATGAACTTAGTACTGATATCTTGTCCTTTTTTCTGTTGCTACTTTGTTCTTCAAGCCTAGGAGTGAATGAAGACGACAACACACTTGAGAGAGACTTAATGATTTTGCGTTTGCAAGTGTGTGTTTCCGTTGGCTCATGTTGGTAATCTATAAGTAAGGTCATTGTGATGATGTAAGCAAGTATCCGGTACACAGCATGCTCCAAAAAGTGTCTGATGCACTATTGCATGTGCAGTACAATAGTACAATAACTTTAACAACTGTAGGGAGTTGACTTATACTATGACCAGAGGAAGTGATAGCCATATGTTCCCTCTACTGTTCCTTTGACTAATATTATTGGAACTTGTGCCAGACATGTGACTTGTTGTTCTTAGCACTTTGAGGCTTTGTATCAGGTTCCTTATCTGGTTCTCATATGAAGTTTGTTAAATTATCAAAACACCATAGGTACATAACTTATCAATTTTCCCCTTTTTGATGATCATTAACTTAGAATTGAAGTTCGCCCTGAGATCCAGATCTCCATACAGCTCACCCTATAGATTAGTTATATTCCCCGGCATTGAGAACCCATTTCTAATACTCCCCTTCAATTTTTCTTCTGCCTTTTGGCATCATATAAAGAATATATGCAAGTAAACGCAAAAAGAAATCTAACAAAGTTAACTTATGCCACTTGTGTACACAAAACATAGCTAAAAACATAACACAAGAGTATAACATGCATAGCTAAAAGACTAAGATGCTCATTGATTAACTTGAGAAGAAAGTATTAGTACCACTGTTACAAAACATCCACACAAAAAGTACTACAGTCATAAAAACAACAAGCCAAAACAGGACACTGGGACTAAGACAAGCACCAGATAAACCAGACACTGACAGGGGGACTGTTTAAGGGGAACTAGAAGAGAGAGGGAATGAGGAAGGGTCAAGGGCTTAGAGAAGAACATCCACTCGAGCATTTGCATACCGCTGCTCTTTCAGGTTCTCAACCTGTTTTCTCAGGCCATCAAACAGGAAACCTCTTCACCCTGCTAGAACTAGGTTCTTCTTTGTCTTGACTAAGCTGGCCATCAAGAATGACATTCCTAGCCTTCAGCTTCCTTATTTCTTTATTAGCAGCAGTCTGTGCATCAATCAACTGAGAAATCATAGAATTGCTTCCAACTCCTGGTTTTTGTCGATACACTCACACTCCTCCAAGGTAGTCATTGAGAATGTTTGCTTTCGAGTACCTACCGCTACTCTTCCCAAAGGAATTTTGAAATATTCAAAGACTCTAGTGAGCCGGAAACCATAAGGTAATCCATGGTTCCCATCCTTGAAGTTTGCCACCTTTTTTTCATATGTTCAATCATGATTCCCTGCGGGTTGATAGTAGTGTATACATCCAATACCTCCAGGAGGAACATGTCCGCTATTGAAGTAATAGAACGTCTTTCTACACGAGGGTGTCACGACCCAGATTCCCCACTGTCGGGATCGTGATGACGCCTAACATTACACTTGCTAGGAAAGCCAACGTTAGAGGTTTATTAGCCAATTCTTTACATTTCAGTGATTAACAATAAGCAAGCTATAACAAGTCGAAATGAACGTGGAACTATATAAATAACCACTTTGATTATGTACTATTATTATCCAGAATCCGGAGTCGCAATTCACAAACACACTAAGATTCTACTACAAGTGTTTGTTCGAAAGAAAAATACAACTGTTTGCCAAATAAGGAAAATAGTGAAGTATGGAGTATAGGAGGGGACGCCAGGGCCTGCGAATGCCAACAAGTCTGCCTTGGGTCTCCTAGCAGTGAATCCTACAGCCAACCTCTCGATCAGCCCGAACCTGCTCCAAAATCTGCACAAGAAGTGTAAAGTGCAGTATCAATATAACCAACCCCATGTACTGGTAAGTGCCGAGCCTAACCTCGACGAAGGAGTGACGAGGCTACGGCGGGACACTCACAATATAATCTACATACAGTATATTATAAAAGCAGAAAGAAAGACAAAATATAATGAAACAGTAACTCGCAAAAAGCAAATACAGTTCTCACGTATCTCATCAGTGTTCAGCTACTACCAATCCTTAAGTGCAATTTAAGACTATCGTGCAGCTAACACAGTCGGGGAAAAGTATAAACATATAGGTTGTTGCGGCGCGCAACCCGATCCCACCGTACATAACATATTCCTCCATTATTTCCTCTTAATAACATAAACAACAGAATATAAATAAAAGTGTTGCAGCGTACAACCTGATCCCACCATATCACAAGAAGCACAATCACAGTTCACCCTTATTTCACCACAATCCACAATACTATCGTACAATATCAATTCACCCTTACTCCTCCTCAATATATCACCCTTATTCCACCTTTTGCAGCGCGCAACTCGATCCCACCATATCAGTATCAATTACTCAATAAGTACATGAATTTTCCAATTCAACACAAAATCCTTCACAATACTTAAACTTAAAAAAAAGCAAATGAGAATCTTGTACACTATGAAACTTTACACAAGTAATACTACTCAGCGAGACCAATCCAGAATATATCATAAAAGCACCGATAAATCAGCTTAAGAAAATAGTAGGAGAAAATGAAGCTACGGAATAACTAATACCTTCAACAAGGAGAAACAATGTCTAACAAGTAGCAATTAGGCATGGAATTACAGTAAAGCATGTGACAGTTAAGGCAGGGAAAGAAACGATATGAGAAGAACGGGAAAGAAACAGGTAAGACAGATAAATTGGTGGCGCCTAAGTACTCGTCAACTCACATATACACTGATCACATGAATTTCATATAACAAATAAGTCAATGGTTCCTAATCCCTCAAGTCAAGGTTAGACACAACACTTACCTCACTCCACAGGTCACTCAATGCTCAATTACCGCTTTTCCTCTAGTATCCACCTCCAAACCACTCGTATCTAGCTATAATTAACTCAGTAACATCAAATATTTCTAAAGGATTCAATTACAATGCATAAATTTTGATTTCCCAAACTTTCCCCCAAAAATTTAAAAATCAACCCCGGGCCCGCTTGGTCAAAACTCGAGGTTTGGACCAAAACCCATTCAACCCGAGCCCGATTATGCAATTAGTTCTGAAATTCGACCCCAATTTGAGGTCTAAAACTCTATTTCCAAAAAATCCCTAATCCTACCCAAACCCCCAATTTCTACCATTGAAATCCTAGATTTTAGGTTGGAAATTCATGAAATGTGATGAGAAATTGAAAGGAAGTGGGTTAGGATCACTTAACAAAGTTTTGGGGAAGAACTTGTCTTGGAAGAATCGCCTCTAGCGTTCTAGGATTTGAAATTTTGGAAATGAATCAAAAATCCCATCTAAGCCTCTTTACATCTAATGCAGATGTCGCATTTGAAATTTGCAATTTGCAAAGCCCGAAAATTTAAAGGAGGCATCGCAAATGCGAACCCCTTCTCATTTCTTCATAGTTCGCAAATGCGAAGGAGGCATCGCAAATGCGAACATTGGATGACCGCAAATGCGAAGTTTATTTCGTAATTACGAAACCTGTGTGGCCCAGCTCCTCTTCGCACTTGTGATGAGAAGCTCGCAAATGTGAATATCTCAGAGGTCGTAATTGCGATGTATGATCTCGCAAATGCGATATCAGAGGCCTGCAACAAGATCAGTTACACTAGAAAATTTTTTCTAAGTTCAAATCACTATGTAACCTATCCGAAACTCACCCGAGCCCTCGGGGATCCAAACCAAACATGCACACAATTCTAAAAACTTTATAAGAACTTGCTCGTACGGTCAAGTCGTTAAACTAACACCTAGAACTAGAAAATTGAACCCCAAATCACATGAAATTTTCAAGAAAACTTTGAAATTCCTATTTTCATAACCGGGCGTCCGAATCACGTCAAATCAACTTCGATTTTCATCAAATTTCACAAATACGTCATAATTATGGTATTGGACCTATACCGGATTCCGAAACCAAAATATGGACCCGTTATCCAAAAAGTCAAACTTCGGTCAAACACTTCAATTTCATTAAGCTTTCAACTTTTAAATTTCAACATAGTCCGATATCTCGGGTTAGGGACTTCCGATTTCGATTCCGGGCGTACATCAAAGTCCCAAATCATGATACGGATCCACCGGGACCGTCAAAACATGAATACGGGTCCGTTTACCAAAAATATTGACCGACAACTCAAATGAAGCTTTTAGGCAAAATTTCTTATTTTTATCAGTTTTTAACATAAAAGCTTTTCGGAAAGATGCCACAACCGTGCACACAAATTAAGAAAGGCTAAAACATAACTTTAAGAGTTTCGAATCACATAATTAGGTTTAAATTATAATATGACCTATCGGTTCATCACAGAGGGAGCGGAACCTTTTTCACCATCTCAACCATGAGCTAGTATACTGTAAATATGGCCTTCTTGTGAACCCTTTCCTCTCTCTAAATATCCTCATGCTTTAGAATGATTTTCTAAAATCGGAGGAACATGTCCTTCAACAGACGAGAGCCCCTCAGTAGGCACATATACTCCCAAATAAACCTTCATCTATCACAAAATCCACTCAATTAACCTTCAGGCGCATATTGCGATCTTCCACACTGAATAAATCAATGTAGAAACTGTGAACTTCCTCTTCATAGACTTTGAACAGTAATAAGATGAGTCCACTTCTGAAAATTGTAGATATCAAACAGTTGTCTCATGCCTAACATGTCAAGAATGTCATCGTCAATAGATATCAAACAGTTGTCTCATGCCTAACATGTCAAGAATGTCATCGTCAAACACTCTGCCCCACAACACCTTTTGCTTCATCAGTTTCTCTCTTCTGTCAACTTCAGACACTTCCACTTTGGATTTCTTGGAGGAACCAGGTTCCTCTTTGTCACTTGCCTTTCTCTTCTGATATTTCTTCACACTTTTCTCCTTTTCTTAGGCTTACTTTTGTCACGAGTATCCTTCTATTCAACACTCTTCTCTTTTTCAATCTCAACACCTTTCATGGACGACCCTCTATTGGACTTCACAATCACAAGCTTCTTAAAGGCTTTACGAAAAAAGGAAGCAGGTTCCTCATTCACCTCTTCGTCCTCAACATCCACAATATTTGCTAGAGTCAGATCCTCCCCATTCACTAATTTTCCCCCTTTCACCAACCTTCTTCTTTTCTTTCTCTCCTTATTTCTTTGCCAAGCACTCTCACGAGCTTCTTTCTCTTACTGCCTAGTAGTGGGTCTTTTAAGAACGGACTCTTTCGGGACTGCCCTACCACTTCTAGCAGCTATAAACTGTGCCACAAGCATATCACCATAATACTCCTCACTTTTATCATCTTCCTCTTAAGATAAGGGCTTCATCTTAGAAATCAAAAAATTTAATGGAACTGCATATAGATGAGGAGAAGGAAGAGGGTCAGTACTGTCCAGGGGTTTTTCAGTGGAGCATGGAGTTTCATCCCAAGTGGGAGCAGAGTGCTCTTCTTGGGTAGAGGGAGAAGGTCCCTCTGTTGGCTCCGCTGTAGTACTAATTGGTACCAATTCTCGTTGAGGCACCAGCTGCCCACTTCCATCCTCATTACCCTTTTCTTCCCCCTGAGTCTCAGCACTCACATCACCAGACACATACTCTCCAACCAAACCCATTTCTGTAGCAATAAACAACATGTTCTCTATAGCTTCCTTCTCACTTAAATCTAATAATTTAAAATCAGTAGAGGCGCGAGAGGCATTACCTGATGGTGATGCAATATTCAGATCAAACGTTGAAGTAAAAGGAGTGGTAGACACACCAGATGCTTCACCAAGACCGGCAATAGCCTCTTGGGCTACAATTACTTCCCACACTTGATGTCTAGAAACCCATGTTCCCTTTTCTACGTCTTTTGCTTTTTTTCCGCCGTAGTAGAGGGAGAGTTTGTTGTAACAAACTTTTTGGGTGTTTGATTTTTCTAGATACGGTGAGAACCAGAACTCTATTGAATCAGAGAAGAGACAGTGTGTGGTTGTTGGTCAGAGTTGGGGTTTTCACTAGGTGAAGGTGGAGATGCAGACTCGGGCTACTATGTGTTGTGAGACGAAGACATAGTAGAAGTGACAGTGGTGACTTTATGGGACTTTGAGAAGACATGTTTTGAGAACAAAGACATAAGAAAGAGAGTTTTTTTAGAGAGGAGGGGAGTTTGATGGCTTTGGCTGACTGTTGTGAGAGAGACAAGTCTTGTTGGGTTATTTAAAGGGGATGATGGACTGAGTGCAACAGACAAAGTAGACGGGTCGGTTTGTAACAGGTGTGACAGTTGGGATTAAAAAGAAGTGAGAGAAATGGCGGACACATTTTAATGATGTGGCACTTTTAGCACTTTCAAAATGCGTATGAGTGTAATGGGAACTACTAACCTGAGTCAAGGGAACCAGGTTCCCTGGCTGATTTTTGTAAATACAAGTCTCATCCTTCTACCAAATTGCAATATCATTAGCTACTTGTTTACTCTCTAATTGCCATGTGTGTTTACCTATAACGGTATAGAATTGAGTTAGAAATTACCAGAAAATACTTTTAGCAGTTTACCTTCACATTCCTTCATAGTCAGTCACTGAGGGACCAGATTCTCAATTCAATTTTTGTTAGTCCCAACTCTAGTTGATTCTTTTCAAAATGTTGTCCGCTCAATGCTTTGGTGAAGATATCAACTACCCGTCCTCTGTTTTGCAAAACTTCATGCAAATGAGATCTTTTTCAATGTTGCCCCTAAGAAAATGATGTCGCACATTAATGTGCTTTGTCCTCATATGCTGAACCAAGTTCTTTTCCATGTTGAGAGCACTTGTGTTGTCACACAGTAGTGACACACAATCAGAAAACACACCAAATCTTTCAATTGCTGCTTGATCCACGGCAATTGAGAACAATAAGAAACAGCTGCCACATATTCGACTTCTGCAGTAGATAGAGCTACAAAGTTTTATTTCTTTGTACCCCATGAAATCAAGAATGAACCCAGAAAGTGTACCATCCCAGATAGACTCTTTCTATCCATCAAATAATCAGCAGCAACATACCTAATTAAGTCTAGGCATTCACTTCCCCAATGTGATCCTTTACTGAAATAGCACCCTCCCTTAGGCACGTACTCGCTACCATTTTTCGGCCCCTTGCAGTTTCTCTTGGACCCCTGTCTGCTATGGGATGGACCCTTGCCATTGATCTTATATACCTCGACGATGCATTTTCCCCTTGTCCTTGTCATGATCTTTCCCACCCCTCTCGGCATTGCCTTCTTTGGACTTGGCAGGCTCCATCTTGAAGTCAATGAGCGACTCGGCTACCTCTATGGCCTCGTCCACCTTGGCTACTTGATGTCTTCTTAAATCTTGTTTTGCGTAGCTTTGTAACCCATACATGAAGTAGAAAAAGGAATCTTCCTCAGACAACAACAAGATTTGCACCATTAAGGTAGTGACTCGCGCACATACTCCCGAATTGTGGCCGTCTATCGGAGCTCCCGTAGCTTCTGCCTAGCCTCGTACACCACATTCATCGAGTATAATTGGTTTTCAACTCCTTCTTGAATTTCTCTTACATCTCAATGTTGAATAGCCTTTTTTCCATGTTGTCACACTTCCGACGCCACCCCAGTTCAGCAACTCCAGTCAAGTATATTGAAGTGTTGCGTACATTAATAACTTTTTCATCCTCCTTGACTACTCAAAGTACTTCTCCATCCTCCAGAGTAAGTTTTCCACCTCACGTGTGTCCTGTGTACATCCACCTTCACATTTTTCCCTTTTGCAAGTACCACGCTCTTGGTAATCTCGACCATGGTTCCCTCTCTTGTATTCTTTCTAACATTCCTTTAGTCATAACCTTTGATCTGATACCACGTTACCAAGTCCTTAGTCTTTAAAAAAGCACACGTGTGACACTTAACAACTTGCTCACGATCCTGCTATGTTAAGTCAGCCTAAAATACTACACTCAAGACTGCTAAGGGAATGTTAGATAAGAAAGAAAACAGAAATATGCCAAATGAAGCTTTTTATTGTAAAGATTTTGATTTTTTTGCTTGATGAGTTACAAATGAATAGCCCCCTTTCTATACTAGTCTCCTAGGAGTAGGTGAATAAATAATAATTATTACACAAGGCCCTTATTATTTGCAAGTAAGTCCCTTCTCTAGAATTTTCTACATAGCTAGAATCTTCTAAGGACTTTTCTAGCAATTCCATATGGTTCCATGGTCTTCCATGAGAAATCTCCATATTTCTCTAGAACTTCCCACATGTGGTAGTCTATTTCATATTTAAACTTTCCATATGTCAAAAATATATACCAAGTGGCACTTACATAGCATGATGATGTGGCGGGGCATGACAACCAAGTTTGATATATTTTTTGAATTTTTTCTTTTTTAGAACATTTTTTCTTTCCTTATAAAAACATTCACTTGATATTCATATTGTTAATCTCACCATTTTTCCTAGCCTGGTATAATATGTTAACACTCATTATCTTTTTCATAAGAGATTGGTAAAGTATCACATCCTCTATATTTTTTATCCATTGACATTTATTGTGCATTATGTAACTTCTATAGTAAACATTTTAGCTAAAAGTTTCATGAGTGTCAATTCACCAACAAGGATGATGTGGAGTGATAAGTACTTTTTATCATTTATTACGGGTTTTGAGTTTGATCCTTGGGTATGAGTTGCTTTTATTAGGGAGCACTTTATCCTCCAACTCGAGACTTTCCGGGCAACAACAAATGTAGTATTATATGTACGGATTCAATTGAACACATATCGGCACCGTGCATAAATTTATGTGTAAAAATTCATTAAAATAAAGTAAATAATAGATATAAATTATAACTTTAAGAATAAAATGAATTCAATACTAAGAACCTTAAAGTTTGAACCCATAGAGTTTGAATTCTGAATCCGTCTTTATTCTCGGCAAAATTAATGAGGATTTAGTAGGACTCCAATATGAATAACCAACATCGAGTGGTAACAAAAAAAATCTTCATGAGTAGGGCAGATATTGCAACTATGAATGGAACACCCACTTGAATCACTTAATTTCGCAAATAATTTATCTCTTCTCCTCCATTTATGACTCATTTGTGATGACCCGATAGGTCACCTTATGTTTTAGAACCTAATTCTGTGTTATGAAGCCTTAAATGACGACCCTCATTTGCTGGTCCTTAGGGATACAGTGCGGCACGGTAGTGCCAAGCAGGTTACTGTTGGAGATGATTGAGTTTTAAGGATGCAGGGTCGTGTTTGTGTTCCTAATGTGGATTTACTTCGTGAGTTGATTCTTGAGAAGGCCCATAGTTCTCGGTATTCTATTCATCATGCCGCCGCCATGATGTATCAGGACTTGAGGCATCACTATTGGTGGAGGAGAATGAATAAGGACATAGTTGCATATGTAGCTCGGTGTTTAATTGTCAGTAGGTAAAGTGTGAGCATTAGAGACATAGTGGGTTGCTTAAGAAGTTAGAGATTCTTGAGTGGAAGTGGGAGCGTATCAATATGGATTTCGTTGTTGGACTCCCACGGACTCAGAGGAAGTTCGATGCAGTTTGGGTCATTGTGGACAGGCTGACCAAGTCAGCGCATTTCATTTTTGTAGCAGTTACCTATCCTTCAGAGCAGTTGCTAGAGATTTATATTCGCGAGATCGTCCGTCTTCATGGTGCACCCATGTATATCATTTCTGATCTAGGTACGTAGTTCATGAACTTTTAAAGAATAGTACAACATAAGTCGGGCATGTGGGTAGAGTTGAGCACAACATTTCATCCTCAGACAGACGGACAGTCCGAGCGCACTATTAAGATATTGGAGTATATGCTCGTGCATGTGTTATAGACTTCGGATGATCGTGGGATTAGTTCTTGCCACTTGCGGAGTTTGCTTACAATAACAGCTACCAGTCAAGCATCCAGATGGCTCCCTCTAAGGCGTTAAATGGTAGACGGAGTCGATTGTCAGTTGGATGGTTCGAGCTGGGGGAGGCTCGATTGTTAGGAACAGACTTAGTACGGGATGCCTTGGATAAGGTCAAGATTATTCAGGATCGACTTCACACAGCTCAGTCCAGGCAGAAGAGTTATGCCAACCGTAGAGTTCGTGATGTTGCCTTCATGGTCGGAGAGAGAGTGTTACTCTGGGTATCACCCATGAAGGGTGTTATGAGGTTCGGAAAGAAAGGCAAGTAGAGCCCAGGTAAATCGGACCTTTTGAGATTCTTGAGAGAGTGGCAGAGGTGGCTTACAGGCTTGCATTTCCACCGGGGTTATCATCAGTTCATCCGGTGTTCCATGTGTCCATACTCCAGAAGTATCACGGCGATCAGTCCTATGTGTTAGATTTTAGCTCTATCCAGTTAGACAAGGATTTGACTTACGAGGAGGAGTCGGTGGCTATTCTAACCTAGCAGGTCCGTCAGTTGAGGTCGAGGAATTATCCTTCAGTTATAGTGTAGTGGAGAGGTCAGACCGTCGAGGCAGCTACTTGCGAGTACGAGTCGGACATGCGGAGTAGATATCCCCACCTTTTAACCAGCCCAGGTACTTTTCTATGTCTGTTCGAGGATGAATGGTTGTTTTAGAGGTGGAGAATGTGATGACCCGATAGGTCATCTTATGTTTTAGAACCTAATTATGTGCTATGAATCCTTAAATACCTTATTTTAGCTTCCTCGATTTACGAACGTAGTCCGGCAACTTTCTAAAAATCTTTTACGTTTAAAATTAAGAAAATATGAAATTTTGTGCCTTAAAATCCATTTGAGTTGACATCGATAAACGTTTTCAGCAAACGAATAGGGATTCATGTTTTGACGGTCCCGGTGGGCCTGTATCGTGATTTAGAACTTGGTCGTATGCCCGAAATTGAATTCGAAAGTCCCTAGACCGAGTTACCACACTTTGTAAAAATTTGAAAGTTACAGGCTTAATGATTTTGAATTATTTGACCAAGGTTTGAATTTTTGGTTATCAGGTCCGTATTTTAGTTACGGAACCCGGTGTAGGTCCAATACTATATTTATGACATATATATCGAATTTGGTGAAAAACGGAGTTGGTTTGACATGATTCAGACGTCCGGTTGTGAAAATAGAAGTTTTAAAAATTTCTTGAAAAATTTCATTTGATTTGGTGTTCAATTCGTAGTTCTAGGTGTTATTTTGGCGATTTTATCGCGCGAGCAAGTTCATATGATATTTTTGTACTTGTGTGCATAGTTGGTCTAGAGTCGTGAGGGCTCGGGTGAGTTTCAGATAGGCTACTAAGTGAAATTTGACTTAGAAATATTGATGGTGTTTCAGTTCTGGTGCAAGACTCTGATCTCGCATTTGCGACCTCTGATGGGTTCGCATTTACAAGTTACTCGTCTCATTTGCGAAGAGTAGTTGGGCCACCTTATGTTGCATTTGTGAAATGGGACAGGAGGGGGCAGTGATCACGGTTGCAATCAAGTGGTTGCATTTGCGGAGGGTCAGTGTTCGCATTTGCGAACATTTCATCGCTAATGCGATGAATGAAGATATGTGAGGGTCTTCGCATTTGTGATGGATTCTTTACATTTGCGAGTTTTGCATTAGCGAACCCCAAGTCGCAAATGCACCATCTGCAACTGATCAAATGGGACTTACATGAGATTTTTGCTCATTCTTCAAATTTTTCAAAACAAGAAAACCTAGAGGCATTTTTTCAAAGAACCTTTCCTCCCCAAATCATTGGTAAGTGATTGTTAACTAGTTTCTTTCAATCTTTCACTAAATTTCCTAAGATTTCAACCTAAAATATTGTGTTTTCATGGTGGAATTTGGGGGTTTTGAGTAGAATTAGGGATTTTTGTAAATTGGGAATTTAGACCTCAAATTGAGGTCGGATTCCAAAACAAATACTTAATTGGGCTCGGGGATGAATGTGTAACCGGGTTTTGGTATGATCTTCGGGATAGGACCAAGCGGGTCCATGGGTTGACTTTTGTTGACTTTTTCAATAATGACCTAAATTGAGTCCTTTGCAATCGTGGGTAGTTCCTAAGGCTTAATTTGAATCATTTAGTTAGTAATTTGCTAGATTCTAATTGTTCAGAGGCTTGTTTGAGAGGCAAAGCTGTAATTGAGGTTTGAGTGGACCTTTTGGAGAGAGGTAAGTGTCATGGTTAACCTTAACTTGAGGGATTAGGACTTGTTTGTCTATTTGCTACATGTTTAGATGTTGGGTACAATGTATATGTGAGGTGACGAGTACTTATGCGTTTTAGTCGGGTTTAAGCATGCGGGTGGGGCTTGTTCCTTGTATTTTATTGCTTACCTTGATCATCTTATCCATGCTTAGAGTAGTTACTTACTAAATTGATCGTTCTTATTGTGCTTACGAGTTTTTTGTGATAATTGAGTATTGATTCCACAGTTGATATTGGTAGCATGGAACCATTGTTGAAGTAAGGCTTGTATTGTTGATTCTATCTCCCTGCTTTATACTTGTTCATTGTTATGTGGAAAGGGAGTGTTAAAGCACGAAGGGTGATACCGTTCCATATTGAGAGTGTTAATGCACAAAGGGTGATGTTGTTCCATATTGTGAGTGTTAATTCACGAAAGGTGATGTCGTGCCATGTTATGAGAGTTAATGCATGAAGGCAATGCCTTGCCATATCTATTGGTTCATATTGTGAGGTTGAGAGTAAAAGCACGAAGGGTGATGCAGTGTAGTATCATTGTTTCATTGTGAGGTTGAGAGTAAAAGCACGAAGGGTGATGCCGTGCAATTTTCTTTATTGTTGTTACTTGCTTTCACTAGTTTAAGGCATCTTGGCTGTTCTGGTTATCATTTCCACTGTATTTCTTATATCTTGTACCCCTTTAGCATGTCCCCCTCTCAATAGTACATGTTTAGCTGTTGTTGTTATTTTGTACATGCACTATTATCTGCACAAGTTTATTATGTGGGTGCCTTGTCATAGCCTCGTCACTACTTCGTCGAGGTTAGGCTCGATACTTACGAAGATAAAGGGTCGGTTGTACTTATACTACACACTGCATTTTTTGTGCATATTTAGGTACCGGCCCTAGCTGATCGTGAGGTTAGCAACTGGACTTGCTTGTCGGAAACCCATGGTAGATGTGTTGGCGTCCGCAGACCATGGAGTCCCTTTCTAGTTTCTTTATTTTGTTGTTTCTCTTCTTTCAGAACAATTGTATTTCCTTTCAGACTTTGTTTGTCGTAAATCTTAAAAGCTCGTGAATCGTGACTCAAGATCTGAAATGCATCAGATATTATGGGTTTTATGTTATTCCGAAATTCAGTTTTAGCTTATGTTTAGCTTAATTGTCTAAGTTATTGAAATTGACTAAGGTTGACATTAAGAATCCTCTAACGGTGGCTTGCTTAACAAATGAATGTTAGGCGCCATCACGGTCCCTAAAGGGGGAATTCCGGGTCGTGACAAGTTTGTATCAGAGCACTAGGTTTCCTAGGTCTCCCAATTCACGAGCAGGCTTAGTAGAGTCTGGAGGATCGGTACGGAGATGTCTGTACTTATCTTCTAGAGGCTATGAAGTTTAGGAACAAATTTCACTTCTATTATTCTTTGTCGTGCAATGTTGTTCTCTCATTGCTAATTGAACTCTTCTACTCTTATTCTCTTACAGATGGCGAGAACACGTACCGCATATTTAGCTGAGCAGCAGCCAGAGCCCCCAGTGGCAGCTCCTACGAGGGGAAGAGGTCGAGGTCGTGACATAGGCTGAGGCATGGGTAGAGCTCAGCTCAGAGCTCGATCAGCAAAACCAGCAGTGGAGCCTCAGGTAGAGTTTGACGAGGAGGTTCTAGCCCAGACTGTTCCTGTCGGACCAGCTCAGGTTCTGGAGGGGTTCATTGTCACCCCAGTGCTTCAGAACGCTTTGGTCCATTTGGTGGGCCTTATGGAGAGTGTGGCCCAGACTGGCACATTTCCCATGGCACCAGTCGTCTCTCAGGCTAGAGGAGGAGAACAGACTCCTTCTACTCACACTCCGGAGAAGATGGCTCCCCAGTATCAGACTCCAGCAGCTCATCTAGTCGGAGTAGTTCAGCCGGGTTTTTTGGCACAGGCTGGTGATGGACCAGATATGCCTTCTGAGGGCTTATTGAGATTGGACAATTTCACCAAGATCTTTCCAAATCAGTTCAGTGGTGCACCTTATAAGGACCCCCATGATTATCTTGACCGCTGCCATGAGGTTCTGTGGAACATTGGGATAGTTGAGACCAATGGGGTTGATTTTGCTGTGTTTCATATGACGGGTTCCAACAAGAGATGGTGGAAGGATTTTGTATTGACCAGACCAGTCGGGTCGCATGCTCTTACTTGGGACCAGCTCTCTCATATATTTCTTGAGAAGTTCCTTTCTGTCACATTGAGAGAGGAGTATCATCGGTAGTTCAAGCATCTCCAGCAGGGCAGGATGTCCGTCACTCAGTATGAGACCCATTTTTTAGATTTGGCCCGTTATGATATTCTTCTTCTTCCTATCGAGAGAGAGAGAGAGAGGGTGAGGAGTTTTATTGAGGGGCTTGCTCAGCCTATCAAGTTGCAGATGGCTAAGGAGACCGAGAGTGAGAAGTCTAAAAAAAAGCCTCGTCATTCCGGTGGGTTTAGCGGTGCCTCGTCAGGAGGCATGTGTACTTTTGGTAGAGGCCATCCTCCCAGGACGTTTCATTTAGCACTCCAGGCATCCCACGGTGTTTCAGGTGGACGTGGCCCTTATATGCCTTATTCCGATCAGCTAGCCTAGTGTGCACCACCAGATCATATTAGTGCACCTCTGCTCTAGAGTTTTCAGGGTGGTTACTCAGGTCAACAGGGTCAGTTCGGGGTCAATAGTCACAGCAGCCGAGGTCGTGTTATAATTATGGTGATCCGAGGCACATTTCCAGATTTTCCCTCGTACATCGAGCAGTTCACAGCATCAGGGTTCTCGTGCCATGGTCCCGGCACCGGGTCGTTCACCGCCCGCTCAGCCAACTAGAGGTAGGGTCAGGTAGCTAGAGGTGGTGGTTAGGCCATTAGAGGTGGAGGTCAGGTCGCTAGAGGTGGAGGCCAACCAGCTAAGGGCCGTCCTAGAGTTGTAGTTCAGAGTTGTGGGGTCCATCCCTAATGTTATCCTTTTCCAGCCAGGTAAGAGGCTGAGTCATATGACGCTGTTATCACAGGTAATGTTTCAGTTTGCAGGAGAGATGCTTCAGTTCTATTTGATCTGGGTTGTACTTCCTCGTACGTGTCATCCTATTTTGCTTTATATTCCGTTGTGCCTCGTGATTCTTTGAGCGCTCCTATGTGTGTGTCTACACCTGTGTGAGATGTTATTATTGTAGACCACGTTTATTGTTCCTGTGTGGTTACCATCAGAAGTCTTGAGACTAGTGTAGATCTTCTACTTCTCGATATGGTAGATTTCGATGTTATCTTGGGTATGGATTGGTTTTCACCTTATCACACTATATTGGATTGTCACGCCAAGATAGTGACCTTAGCCTTGTCGGGGTTTCCTCGATTAGAGTGGAAAGGAACCCCTGGCCATTCCACTAGTAGGGTTATCTTTTACATCAAGGCTCATCGTATGGTCGAGAAGGGGTGTCTAGCTTATTCGTCTTATGTCCGCGACTCTAGTGCGGAGGTTCCTTCCATGGATTCAGTACCAGTTGTCCGTGAGTTTCCAGAGGTGTTTCCTACAGACCTGTCGGGGATGCCACCCTCCATACTGCATGACCCCGCAAAATTGAAAGAATTGAAGGAATAGTTGAAGATTTTCTTGATAAGGGCTTCATTAGACCTAGTGTCTCGCCCTGGCGTGCGCCTGTGTTGTTCGTGTAGAAGAAGGATGGATCGATGAGGATGTGCGTAGATTATTGGAAGTTAAACAAATTCACCATCAAGAACAAGTATCCATTACCAATGATTGATGACTTATTTGATCAGCTTCAGGGTGCCAAGGTGTTTTCGAAGACTGTCTTAAGGTCCGGCTACCATCAGTTGAGGATTAGGGCATCTGATGTCCCTAATATAGCTTTTCATACTCAGTACGGGCATTATGAGTGTCTAGTGATGTCCTTTGGGTTGACAAATGCCCCAGCAGCATTTATGGATTCGATGAACTGAGTGTTCAAGACTTATATAGACTCCTTTGGGATTGTGTTTATTTATGATATCTTGATCTACTCCCGTAATCGAGAAGAGCACGAGCAACATCTTCGGATTGTACTTCAAATTCTAAGAGACAGCCAGTTATATGCTAAGTTTTCAAAGTGCGAGTTTTGGTTGGATTATCGCTTTCTTGGGGCACGTTGTATCAACAGAGGGTATTCATGTAGACCCTAAGAAGATTGAGGCAGTTCAGAACTGGCCAAGACCCATTTCAGCCATAGAGATCCGGATTTCTTGGGTTTAGCAGGCTATTATTGTCAGTTTGTGGAGGGGTTCTCATCTATAGTATCCCCATTGAACAGGTTGACCCAGAAGGGTGCCCCGTTTAGATGGTCAGACGAGTGAGGCAAGATTTCAGAAGCTCAAGACTGCTTTGACTACGGCTCCGATATTGGTATTGCCCACATGTTCAGGATCTTATACGGTATATTGTGATGCATCCCGTGTTAGGCTCGGTGTAGTATTGGTGCAAGATGGAAGAATGATTGCACATGCATTGTGGCAGTTGAAGGTTCATGAGAATAATTACCATGTCCATGACTTAGAGTAAGCGGCCATTGTTCATGCGCTGAAGATTCGGAGGCACTATCTTTACATTAGGTTTTCACGGATCATCGGAGCCTTCAGTATTTGTTCAAGCAAAAGGATCTCAAATTGAGGCAGAGGAGGTGTTTAGAGCTATTGAAAGACTATGATATCACCATCCTGTATCATCCCGTGGAGACCAATGTGGTGGCTGACGCCTTGAGTAGAAAGGCAGCGAGTATGGGAAGCCTTGCGTACATTCCAGTCGGTGAGAGATCGCTTGCATCAAATGTTCAGACTTTGGACAATTAGTTTGTGAGGCTGGATATTTTGGAGCCCAACCGCGTCCTAGCTTGTACAGTCGATTGGTCTTCCTTGTTTGGGCACATCAGGGAGCGGCAGTATGACGACCCTCATTTGTTGGTCCTTAGGGACACAGTGCAGCACGTTGGTGCCAAGAAGGTTACCGTTGTAGACGATGGAGTTTTAGGGATGCAAGGTCGTGTTTGTGTTCCTAATGTTGATGGACTTCGTGAGTTAATTCTTGAGAAGGCCCACAGTTCTTGGTATTCTATTCATCTAGGCACCGCCAAGATGTATCAGGACTTGCGGCACCATAATTGGTGGAGGAGAATGAAGAAGGACATAGTTGCATATGTAGCTCGGTGTCCAAATTGTCAGCAGGTAAAGTGTGAACATCATAGACCTGGTGGGTTGCTTCAGAAGTTAGAGATTCCTAAGTGTAAGTGGGAGCGTATCACCATGGATTTCGTTGTTTGACTCCCACGGACTCAGGGGAAGTTCGATGCAGTTTGGGTCATTATGGATAGGCTAACCAAGTCAACACATTTCATTCATGTGGCAGTTACCTATTCTTCAGAGCGATTGGCATAGATTTATATCCGAGAGATCGTCCGTCTTTACGGTGTGCCCGTGTCTATCATTTCTGATCGAGATACACAGTTCACCTCACACTTTTGGAGAGCAGTACAACATTGGGCACGCGGGTAGAGTTGAGCACAACGTTTCATCCTCAGACGGACGGACAGCCCGAGCGCACTATTCAAATAGGAGGATATGCTCGTGCATGTTTTATAGACTTCGGAGGATTGTGGGATTAGTTCTTGACACTTGTGTAGTTTTCTTACAACAATAGCTATCAGCCGAGCATCTAAATGACTCCCTATAAGGCATTATACGATAGGTGGTGCCGATCGCCAGTTGGATTGTTCGAGCCGGGAGAGGCTCGGTTGTTGAGTATAGACTTAGTACAGGATGCCTTGGATAAGGTTAAGATTATTCAGGATCAACTTCGCACAACGCAGTCCAGGTAGAAGAGTTATGACGTCCGTAGAGTTCATCATGTTGCATTCATGGTCAGAGAGAGAGTGTTGCTCTGGGTATCACCCATGAAGGGTGTGATGAGGTTTGGAAAGAAGGGCAAGTTGATCCCTAGGTATATAGGACCTTTTGAGATTCTTATGAGAGTGGGAGAGGTGTCTTACAAGCTTGCGCTGCCACCGGGGTAATCAGCAGTTCATCCGGTGTTCCATGTGCCTATGCTCCAAGAGTATCACGGCGATCCGTCCCATGTGTTAGATTTCAGCTCTGTCTAGTTGGACAAGGATTTGACTTATGAGGAGGAGCCGATGGCTATTCTAGACCTGCAGGTCCGTCAGTTGAGGTTAAAGAGTTATCCTTATGTTCGAATGCAGTGGAGAGGTCAGCCCATCGAGGCATCTACTTGGAAGTCTAAGTCAGATAACGAAATCCCCACCTTTTCACCAGCCCAGGTACTTTTCTATGTCCGTTCGAGGACGAATGGTTGTTTTAGATGTGGAGAATGTGATGACCAGATAGGCTATCTTATGTTTTAGAACCTAATTATGCGCTATGAAGATTTAAATACCTCATTTTAGCCTTCCTCGATTTGCGTGCACATTCCAAGCGTCTTTCCGAAAAGCTTTTATGTTTAAAACTAAGGAAATATGAAATTTTCGCCTTAAAATCTATTTGAGTTGAGTTCAGTCAATGTTTTGAGCAAACGGACCCGAATTCGTGTTTTGACGGGTCCCGGTGGGTCTGTATTGTGAATAGGGACTTGGGCGTATACCCGGAATCGAATTCAGAAGTCCCTCGCTCGAGTTACCGCACTTTGTAGAAATTTTAAAGTTAAAAGGCTTAATGATTTTGAAATGTTTAACCAAGGTTTGAGTTTTTGGATATCGGGTCTATATTTTGGTTCCGAAACCCAGTATAGGTCCAATACTATATTTATGACATATGTGACGAATTTGGTGAGAAACGAACGTCCGTTTGTAAAAATAGAAGTTTCAAAGTTTCCTTGAAAATTTCATTTAATTTGGTGTTAAGTTCATAGTTCTAGGTATAATTTTGGCGATTTGATGGTGCGAGCAAGTTCATATAATTTGAGTTGAGTTCAGTCAATGTTTTGAGCAAACGGACCCGAATTCGTATTTTGACGGGTCCCGGTGGGTCTGTATTGTGAATAGGGACTTGGGCGTACGCCCGGAATCGAATTCAGAAGTCCCTAGCTCGAGTTACCACACTTTGTAGAAATTTTAAAGTTAAAGGCTTAATGATTTTGAAATGTTTAACCAAGGTTTGAGTTTTTGGATATCGGGTCTATATTTTGGTTCCGGATCCCAGTATAGGTCCAATACTATATTTATGACATGTGTGACGAATTTGGTGAGAAACGAACGTCCGTTTGTAAAAATAGAAGTTCCAAAGTTTCCTTGAAAATTTCATTTAATTTGGTGTTCAGTTCATAGTTCTAGGTGTTATTTTGGCAATTTGATGGCGCGAGCAAGTTCATATAATTTTTTAGACTTGTGTGAATAGTAGGTTTAGAGCCCTGAAGGATCAGGTGAGTTTCGGATAGGCTACGGAGTGAAATTTGACTTAGAAATGTTATTGGTGTTTCAGTTCTAGTGCAGGACTCTGATCTCGCATTTGCGAGATCAGACATCGCATTTGCGACCTCTGATGGGTTCGCATTTACGAGTTACTCGTCGCATTTGCGAAGAGTAGTTGGGCCACCTTATGTTCGAATTTTTGAAAAGGGACAGGAGGGGGCAATGATCACGATCACGATCAAGTGGTTGCATTTGCAGAGGGTCAATGTTCGCATTAGCGAACATTTCATCGCTAGTGCCATGAATGCAGAGATATGAGGGTCTTCGCATTTGCGGGGTTCACATTTGCGAATCCTAGGTCACAAATGCGACAAATGCAACTAAATAAATGGGACTTAGATGGGATTTTTGCTCATTCTTCAAATTTTCAAAACAAGAAACCCTAGAGGCAATTTTTCAAAGAACCTTTCTTCCCCAAATCATTGGTAAGTGATTCTATTCTAGTTTCTTTCAATCTTTCACCACATTTCCTAAGATTTCAACCTATAATCTTGTATTTTCATGGTAGAAATTGGGGGTTTTGGGTAGAATTAGGGATTTATTGTAAATTGGGGACTTAGATATCAAATTGAGGTCGGATTCCAAAACAAATTACATAACCGGGCTCGGGAGTGAATCGGTAGCCGGGTTTTGGTCCGAACTTCGGGATTGGACCAAGCAAGCCTAGGGGTTGACTTTTGTTGACTTTTTCAATAATGACATAAATTGAATCCTTTGCAATCGTGGATAGTTCCTAAGGCTTAATTTGAATCGTTTGGTTGGTAATTTGCTAGATTCTATTGGTTCGGAGGCTTGTTTAGAGGCAAAGTTGTGATTGAGGTTTGAGTGGACCTTTTGGAGCGAGATAAGTGTCGTGGTTAACCTTGAATTGAGGGATTATGACTTGTTTGTCTATTTTCTACATGTTTAGATGTTGGGTACAACGTATATGTGAGGTGACGAGTACTTATGCGTTGTTGTCGGGTTTAAGCATGCGGGTGGGGCTTGTTCCTTGTAGTTTATCGGGTACCTTGATCTTGTTATCCATGCTTAGATTAGTTACTTACTGAATTGATCGTTCTTATCGTGCTTACGAGCTTATGTGATAATTGAGTATTGATTCCACAGTTGAGATTGGTATTGTGGAACCACTGTTAAAGTAAGGCTTGTTATTGTTGATTCTATCTCCCTGCTTTATACTTGATCATTGTTATTTGGTTAGGGAGTGTTAAAGCGCAAAGGGTGATGCCGTTTCCATATTGTGAGTGTTTAATGCACGAAGGGTGATGTTGTGCTATGTTATGAGAGTTAATGCACGAAGGATGATGTCGTGGCATATCTATTGATTCATATTGTAAGGTTGAGAGTAAAAGAACGAAGGAAGTGTTGATACCCAATTTTTCCCAAAAATATTTTAAAATTGAATATATACCTCCAAAATCATGCATTAATAGCAATTGGCATTTTTCCATAATTTTTCTATATTTTTATTAATTTACCCAACATTTTTATTTCCAATAAATAATTACAAATTGCATCACAAATGATTTCAAAAGCATTTCTTGATTTTATTTATCGTTTGTGGTCCCATTAAGACCAAATTATTTCATAATTAGCCAAATTGGCATCTTTTGGCTATAATTGCAGTAACTTTGGAATTATAGCCCAATCATATAATTTTGTACCATTTTTACCAAAATTTAATCATTTTATATTTTAATATTAAATAATCTTTTCAAAACTATTTTCTATGCATGAAATTCAGTTTTATCATTATTAGTTATTTTATAAATTATTTTAATTAATTTGGATTGGTTATTTGTCAAATAGCCTATTCTATTTTGATTCTAGCCTAAATAAAATGAGCCCACCTGGTTAAACAAGCCCAAATACCCCAAGCCCGATTCCTAAATCTACCCGAACCCAATTCCCACTTAATATGGACCATTGATCACATTCGGATCAACGGACTAGATTCACCCTTTCCTAATTTAACTAAGAGATTACCCTCCACACCTCTCATTTTACCTCACCTCACCCACTGTCACCCATTTCCCTTCTCTCTCAAATCCTCTTTACCAAACCCTAGCTCTCAAGATCCGTCACCGACATAAACTCCACCTTGTGATGTTTCTATGCATTCTCCGGCCAGTCTTGGCCTTCTATGCTCCGTGACTCTTCAATTTTATGAATCCTTTAAAGGATTTCCAAGGATTTTGACCGGATCTAGTTTGAGTCTATGTTCGCTAGCCTGTCCCAGACCAATTTTCGTTTGTAAGTTAGAATCTCGCCTTGTTTCATTACAACTCTATGGTTTCTAAGCCGATTCTCTCATCTCTAGGTTATTTATCTCTGGAACCCTTTTTTTTAACTCTTGACTTCTTACACCTGTAATAGATCTGAGTATATCCTGAGTTATTTTGTTGTTTTACCTAATGATTTCTCCGGTTTATTGCTAAAATGCCTCTTCGTCTTCAAACTAGGGTTTCTTGACCCCTTTTCAAAAATGATTCTTCTTCTGATTTAAGTGTTATTCTATAATTTTCAATATATTTAAGCGTCTATTTAAGTTTTCCCTTTTTGACTGACTTATTATGTCAAAACCCTAAGTTTCTTAGTCTTAATCATGGGTTCTGACTCTGTTCTTGCTTATTTATTCATTTGATTCATTTGCATGTCTGTTACTTATGAATTCGTTCAGAGTTTTTGTGATTTTACCTTATTAGGGTTTCTGATTGTTGCTTCTTCCGCTTATATTATGTTTATTCTGTTAATTCCTCTAATCATTTCTATCTTCTCTAGTTGAATCCCTAATTTTCTATGATTAAAACCTTTTACTGATTTCCTGTGATGATATCTTTTACTGATTTCCTACCTCTAAGTTATTTTCTAGCCTTATTTTATGGTTGACTATACTGTTAATTGATTCTTATGATATTTTCTTAATTAGAACCTTATGTACCTAGTCCTAATTACCTGTTATGTACTTTCACTGTTTGAATTGTTTCCTCATCTGTTATGCCCCAGTTACACATTGATTTCTTTCCTTATTTGGTACGTGTTCTTACCATTTGAAGTTAACTCCCTTAATCAAGGGAGTACTTTCACTGATTTTACTCTAATTGGTTATGAGTTCCATAATTTACTGCCTAATTGTGATTCTTACCTTATTCTACCTAGTTTCAAACTACTATATATACATTGCTCTTTCATTCACTCAGAAACACACTAGTTAAAACTCTATCTCTCACACTCAAAGCTTTCTGTGTTACTTACTATTATTCTGAGTTAACCGACTGCAAGCCAAGGTTAACTATTGTGCTATCATGTCCCTTCACTTTTGTGCTTACTGTCTTCTTTACTGGTATGTTCTGATTTCAATTCAAGTCCCAAACCAATATGCTTCTTTTACTGCTTCAGTTTATCATGTTTCTAATATGTTTCTATCTGTGGTTTTGTTGTTCAACCTGCAACTAATATGTCTATTTTACTGCTTTATCAGCATGCTTCTGATTATGTCCACCCCCTTAGGATCAGCCTGCTTATGAACCCCCTTGTAGTATACCCTAATGTGACTCTGCCTTACTTATATTTTTCCTGATTTCTATCATGAACCTGTTGTGCAAAGAAATTAGTTATCCTAAGTTGTTTGATCCTGTGTTGGTTTTGAGATTCATAATATGTTGATTCACTAAACCCCTATAAGAATTTTCATGCTCCTGTAACTATGTGTGCACTACATGTGCTCTATGTGTCCGCAATCCCATCACCCCTCTATGTAGGTTTGTTATTCCTATTTTGGTTTTGTGTTTTTAAGTATTGTTGAGTTTGGTTTTGGCTCTATGTTTGATCTATTGATGTTTAATCATATAACTCTCTCTTTTCAAAAGTTGTTTTACTGAATGACTCCCTCTTTTATTTCACAAAAATTGTTTCAAGAAAGTCTCTTTTAATACTGTTTTCTTACTAAAACTTTTTCAAGCACTCTCACTCTACTCTTAGGTCCTTAAGTTCTGCCCCTCTAATGTGTGACTGCTTAGGGATCCCTATGAGATCCCTCTGAACTCTGATGCATTAAGGCTGGCACTTCCACACTGCACTTACTCAATTATGGTTGTGAAATCTGGGTGTGAGCACTGCCCGGGATCCCTTGAGGTCCTTAGGGAACTCTGACACACCCGGATATGAGAAATGCTATGAAACATTTGGGCATTTGAGGTTCTGAGAATCTGGGCCTGTTTTCAGGCTCCCTATAGTGCAACTTCTTATTTTTCTTTATCCATTTATGTAATTCATTCACATTGGTTTGTAATAATTGTTGTAAACGAATATTGGGTATTGATAGTGAAAAGGGGAGGGTAGTTATATATGTTATCAATACCAATGGGTAGAAACCATGCCTTAGGCTTACATATCTATTTGCGCATTAGAATCCATGTTTAGGACCAATACATTCTAAGCATGTTATGCATTAGATATCATGTTCTTAGGTTTACTGTTTAAGCATATCATTTGACATTATTTTATCACTTAGAAATCATGCTACAGGGCTAAATAATAGCACTAACACGAACTGTTGTTCCTGCACATTTTTTGAAGTCATCCTTAACAATGCTGTAATCTTTTGTGCATGCTGTTTTAGGAACTCTGCATATCCTGAGATCATGTTGTGCATTTAGAAATCCTGCTTTAGGAACTCTGCATATAAATCCTTCTGCATTTTATATGTTTATTAGATACCATGCTTTAAGATCTTGTTTGTACTCGCTCAGTCACACCTAGTTAAACTGTTAAAAGGATACAAAACATGTCTCACCATGTTTAAACAAACTAGTAATAACCCCTGTGTCTTTGCAACACTTAGAACAACATGATTTAGGTAAAACAACTTCTAAACTATTTTTAAATCATTCTGGTAACTATTGTGCATTCCCCACGCCTAGGAAAGCCTTAGGTAACCAACTTTTATAATATTGGAAAACTGTTGCTTTTGTGTGTGTACTGCTTAATGGTTAACAGGCTTAAAATCAGTAGGCAAACTGATTAAGGCCCCTGCTTCTTGGTTTATAAAATAACACTAAATATTTTCTGTGTTTTGAAATTCACTTAGACATCATGTGTTTAGGATCCTGTCTAATATTAATGCTCTTATTTGTGTTTGAGTCATGCTGTTTACATGCATTATTTGTGGAGGTAAATCTAAGCCTCTTAATTGTTTTTCCCCACTTTTATCTGTTAAAGTCCTATCTGTTCTTGTCTATCGCCTAGTATTTTCTTCTTTCAACCTTAGGGGTCAATTTAGAACTGCCTTTAAGTAGAGGTCCTAATATCTTCCAGGACCACTAAGAAGGGACGGGTAACATCACGCATAGAGATCGTTAAATAACACTCGCTTTAATAACCGCTAAGGGGTGGGAAAGGGTAGATATGGATATGATAGCCGGTGAGCTAATGCAACATGTATCCCCTCATAGAGGAGTGATTACTGGGCATTGCACTGATGTAATCCTATAGGATGAACAACCCAGGACTCCCTATCCCTTACATATGTGTGTTTAGATCATAACTCTTTCAAAACCTTATATGTGTGCCTAGACTCTAAATCTTTTAATCTTTAGCACATATGTGTGCTTAGACTGCGAATCTTCTCAAAAACCTTTATTTACCTATGTGCTTTTATTGCTTATGTGCTACCTCTTTTAAAATTCACAAAGTTTGTTTGGTCGGGAACCACAGTTGTGGACTTCGAGGGGTGCCTAACACTTTCTCTGGTTATCCAATCTGTGTTTGTAAATGACCCTTAGTAGGTGCCCTAACGCACCTTAATTCGTTAGGTAGCGACTCTTCAATTCCTTACCCCTTTCCCAAAAGGAAACGAGTTGTCCCAATAATGTCAAAAACCCTGACTGATCCGAAAGGAGAGGAAAAAGGGGGGGTGCGCCGGCATGGCGACTCTGCTGGGGACTTATCTAGGCTTTTACCATTTCAAACTGCTTTGTGAACTTGTCTTTACTTTGATAATACTTGTGACCTTTCCCTTTCCCCATTTATGTGCAATTATATGTTTATCACTTTCAAGACTTGTTATTTTCGAAATCAAAACTGACATGTTTCTTTTTGTTTTCCTTTGTAACTGCTTTTCAATCATAAATGTTGCATTTACCGCTTTCATAACGTGCAAATACATGACAACATGCTTTTATTGCTCATTTATTGTTGCTTAATCATGCTCAACATCATATTCCACTCGTGCCTATACAAATCCTATAGCAACTCTTGATGATTGGTTGCGCACTTCCATTTTATATCACCCCTAAATTCGGAAAGGCTTATTTGCGGTAAAACTAGTCGATCAGCGGTGCAGTCGACGGTTCCGTGCCTTTCCCCCTCAAGTTGTCCGCTTGAGGGTACCAGTCTAAAACCCCATATAAACCTTACTCTGTTATATTGTACATGCATCATGGTCAAACCTAGTCGGGTTAATGTGTCATCTGCACAATAACCCTTTAAGACAGCCTTATCCAAAAGTCCACTGGGTTTTTTCATAATCCCAACGGACGCAATCACATTTCGTGCATTTATTTGGAGAACTAAATGCTTGTCTGCTAATCATAAGTGTATAAATAGTCGAGTCTGGCGGGGGTAAGGGTCTAACCTTATCTATTTTGAAGAAAATGAGGCACGAAGTCCCCTGGTTCGGCATGGTCCAAAGAATCCCACCACTGTTCCTGGATTGGTGGGAAGACCTTTCGCGAAGTGACAAAGACCATGTGAAGAGGGTCCTCGGAAACTTTCCCTCTTTACTGGGTATCCAACCAAACAACATATTGATCGAAGCAGCCACTATGTTCTGGGATAGAGAAAGGTCTGTGTTCCATTTTGGCAACATAGAAATGACCCCCCTCTTGGAGGAGATAGGGGGCTTCGCGGGATTACCTTAGGACAACCCAGGTTTGTTGGTGCCGGAAAAATGTGCCGCTAGGGGGGTTCCTGAAAATGATGGACTTGAAAAAGAACGATGATTTAGAGTGCCTGACAGAGTCCTACAGACCTTTTGACTATCTCTATGAACGATACGGCCATAGCAAATCCTATCGTATCTTCCACAACAAATTCTCTATTACTTCCTTGGGTCATATTCACCGCAGGGTTTTTGTGTTCGTTGTTTGCTTCCTAGGTATGATAATATTTCCAAGCAAAGGAGATAGGATTCACACAAGACCGGCTATGGTAGCCAAAACCTTGATGGAGGGGATCGAATAGCAAACATACACCATTATCCCTATGATCATACAACCCTCCATCACCCTAAGAGAATGACCTACATCCCAGACAGGTTTGCTCAACCGGAAAATGCTACAGAAAGGGTGCAGTTTTTAGACAATTTGACTGAGAACCAGGTTCAATGGATGTCCGAATTGTTCCTTACTAGTGAGTTCATCATCAGATCGAGGGACTCTCCGCACCTGGTGTTGATCGGTTTAAGGAGAATATACCCTTTATGTTCCCATCAGGATTATGAGATAGGCAGGTAGGAAGCAAGTTATATCACGAGTCTCTAAAATGAGCCATTACAGGGAAGATTTTCAGGATGACGACATCCCGTACAAATGTGAAGCTCAGCATATGTGGCATCTAAAGGTTATTGTAGAAAAATACACCATCAAGCCCGACAGATACCACGCAGAGCATGTACGCCTTTACCTATCATGGTTGGAAGACAGAATAGCAAGGATAGTTGAGCCAGGAATCGGCAGAAATAGGGTCATAGACGAAGCGGCCGAGGCTCAAGTGAAATAAAATAAACTCTGCAAAAGGGTTCGTGAGTCCGAGGCCGAGCATTTGGAGAAACACAAGACTGATCTGGAACTGATCAATGAGTGGAAGGAAAGGGCTATCAAATCTAATGATAGGCTAGAATATCTGGAGCAGGGTCTGATGGAGCTTGAGGCGAAGACGAGGAAAAGGGTCGTCGACTGCCAGAATGCTGAGGGAAACGAAGGAGGGAATCTAGCAAGGGTATACCTGTTGTTGGGCATGCACGACATGGGGAACCTGATTGACGGAGCCAAGAAGATCGAGCCTGGGGAAGGTCCTTCTGGGACCAAGTAGTCTAGGTTTCCTTTTCATTGCTTTTTTTCAAATGTAATAAGGCCAAGTTCCATTAGTGACTTTATTTCCTGCTTATTATTTTACTGTCGTTTTGGATTCGTCTATTTTACATTAATGAAATGAGGTATTTTGGCATCTAAGTTCTCCAAATCAACTTGTCGCTAGGCTTACCTCGGGCAAACCGAGGCTCCTAATTTAGGACACGATTTTATTCCTGCATTATGTGTTTAAATACTACAATATTTTCTCATGATCCTCACTGACTTGGCTACCTTTTATTTTTGTTTTTGTTTCTTTCTTTTGATTATTTTTCTTTCTTTTGATTATTCCCCTCCCCAAAGGTTGGTTCGTGCATTCTGGCATCATCATCATATCACACAAGATCTAGGGGCCCTCCACCTCCTCCTAGTCCACCTAAAGGCAAAGGCAAAGGAATAATGGAAGATTTGAGCAACATTAGACAAGAAAACACAATGACATCTGAACGAACATAAGCTCTTGACAATCAAGGTACTCAGGCTCAGAATGATGCTATATCACAACTCGAGCAAAGGTTTTTGAAACTCCATGGGGAGCTTGAGCATGTCCGGAACTTGGCAAATTTATCCTTCTCACTTAGTGTCTCAGATGTCACTCAAAATCCCATACCTTCTCAGAACGCCCCAAGCAAACAGAACCCTCCCACAACTCATCATAATACAACTCCACCGAAAAATCAAATTATCCCACCACAGCACCAGTACAACACTTTCCACGCTCCAAGAAATACCCCGCTGATTATCCCTGAACCACAAGACTCCACAATTGACCACCTCTATGCTCAAACACTAGGTCATCAGAACAACCCCATATACGTGGAGACTCTACCTCACTCCATCCAATACATTGCTTACACACCTGAATCCAGTGAGAAGGATATGCTCATTAAGAATTTGGCCGAGGAACTCAAGAAGCTGACTAGTCGAGTTTAGGGCATTGAAGGAAGCAAGGGAGTCGAAGGGTTGAACTACGAGGATCTCTGCATACAACCCGATGTTGAACTACCGGAGGGTTACAAACATCCTAAGTTCGAAATGTTCGATGGTACAGGTGATCCCAGGGTCCATCTGAGGACCTATTGTGATAAATTGGTTGGAGTAGGAAGAGACGAGAAGATTCACATGAAATTGTTCATGAGGAGCCTCACAGGAGATGCTTTATCTTGGTACATCAGCCAAAACCCTAAGAAGTGGTCCGACTGGGTAAGTATGGCATCAGACTTCACGGACCGGTTCAGGTTCAATACGGAGAATGCACCAGACGTGTTCTACATCCAGAACCTTAAAAAGAAGCCCACTGAAACTTTTCGCGAGTATACCACTCGCTGGATATCTAAAGCAGCCAAGGTCAGGCCTGCCCTAGATGAAGAACAAATAAATAAATTCTTCGTCCGGGCATAGGCCCCATAGTATTATGAGAGGCTAATGGTGATTGAGAACCACAAATTCTCTGACATCATCAAGCTGGGTGAGAGAATTGAAGAAGGTATCAAGAGTGGAATGGTCACTAACTTTGAGGCACTACAGGCCACCAACAAAGCCTTGCAGTCTGGCGGTATATCCAAGAAGAAAGATGCAGGAACTAATGGTTTCACAGGGACCCAAATCCCCGTTGGTATACTGAACTTCCACACTCACCTATCAAGCACCCTCGCCCACCTATCAGTCAGAACCTACACCAACATATCAGCCATCCCCATCGCATACATATCAGCCTACTTCCCCTAGATATTCCTAACCAGCTCCTGTTTATCATACCTACAACTCTCAGCCATCTCACTTCCAATCACCCCCTGCTCGCCAAAATTTACCGAGACCTCGACCCAACCATCGAACAGCTGTATGAAAGATTAAAAGTTGTCAGTTATGTCACTCCTATCCCTACTATTAGCCCTGAAAATCCATCCCAATGGGTCAATCCGAATAAGACCTGTGCATACCATTCCGGCATGAAAGGGCACACAATTGATGAATGTCGCTCATTGAAAGATAAAATCCAGTCTATGATTGATAACAAGGTCATCCAAGCAAAGGAGGTTGCTCCCAATGTTCGCAATAATCAGCTTCCAGACCATAGGGGTATCAACATGATAGAGATAGAAGAAGATTGGGACCCAGATTGGTCGATCGGGTTAATCATAGAAGGTGATGACCCAAAGAAGCCAGCAGTCACTCTTAATCCCATCATAGTTCAGATTCAGCTATCCGGAGACGTCAAGGTAGCTGCGTCAATCCCATTCAAGTTTGAAACGGCACCACCTGCAAACACACATTTGCCGTTCGAGGTTGAAGTTATGTCGCCTGCTAAGGCACCCATTCCATTTGAAGTGAAAGTAGATGCATCAATCACAGTGACAGTGTCAACCATGACACCTTTCAACGATAAGGCTGTACCTTGGGATTACATGGCTGAAGCAAGAAGGAAAGGTAAAGTCAAGATAGAAGAAACTGGTGTTGCACATGGGATGACAAGGACCGACAGGGTCTATACACCTGAACACTACTTGCTAGAGTCTAGAAAGAATGCTTCCAACAGGCCACCCGTCATTGAGACATGCCCAAATGATCTTTGGAGGAAGGTGCAGGCCAGGGAATACTCAGTCATCAATCATCTAAACAAAACTCCAGCCCATATATCCATTCTGTCATTGCTGCAAAATTCAGAGACACATAGGAATGATTTGATGAAAGTGTTGAACGAAGCATATGTGCCAAATGACATAACTAGTGGAGAAATGGCCAATATGGTAGGTCAAGTACTAGATAGTCACACGATCACTTTCCACGAGTCATAACAAAGCACTGCACATCACTGTGCAATATGAGGACTACTTCATCACCAGGATTCTGATCGACGGGGGATCCAGCCTCAACATTTGTCCGTTGACAACACTCAAGAAATTAGGCAAGGGATTGCACGAGATCAAAGAAGGATCTATGAATGTAAAGGCTTTAGACGGTTCTCAGAGGTCTACCATTGGTGAAATCAGTCTTTGCGTGCAGATGGGACCTACATGGTTCGAGGTTGAATTTCAGGTGATAGACATATCTACATCCTACAACCTGTTGTTGGGACGTCCATGGATACATGTCGCTGAGGCTGTGGCATCAACATTGCATCATCAGTAAAATTTGAATGGAACCACCAGGAGGTGATCATCCATGGAGATGGAAGCAATCCTATCTATAGTCGCCATACCATCCCGATGATTGAAGGTAGAAGAAGGCTGGGTGGAGAAACCTACCACCACATTGAACGGATCAATGCAGTAGACAAATACAAATGGTGGGACAGTATGATCGAGAGCATACTGAACTGAAATGGATAAGATCTTGGCAGAGGACTCGGTAAGAATCTTTAGGGGATTTCCAAACCAATACAACTGAAGCACCATGGCACCACTTTTGGGATGGGATACAAATACACATGACAAGAGCACGAGAACTGGTCGCCACCATGGCGCGACCCATACTATCCATTGGAAAAGCCGATACCGCATCTGGAGCAGACCTTCCAGCAGGCCAATGTAATATGGGGGTCAGAGGAAGAAGAAACATTGGCAGCCTTGAAAAATCTATTCCTGGAAGATGGTAACGTGGACTGCTGTGTTATTTTTGAGGAGGAGGAGGAGGAAGGCCCTACCATCCAAGCTATGAGTTAGGGGTCATTCCTCAAGAGTTGGATTGTTAGACCATCCAGGGCCCAACGAGTCCCGGGGTAACAAGGCTGAATAAGCATTATTTATTTCATTTTTGCTAATGATTTCCTTTTCGCATTTTCAAATAAAATCTACAATGTTCCAAAACACTCAAAAATCACTTTTACGTTTCAACGAATCTGTATTTATTTATTATCGTTTACTTTCATTATTTTATCTATACAACATCATTATTTCCTGTCTTAATGAACCAATGACTGTGACATGCAATGAGACAATGCAATAAAACGACAATGATTCAGAAGAAGAGGATGTCATACCCGATGATATTATCAGAGAAGTTGAGGATTTTGAAAACAAGCCTAAGTACAATCTGGATGAGGCCGAGGTAATCAACTTGGGAGATTCAGAGACTGTCAAAGTAACTCGCATCAGCATTCATTTATCGCCATCAGAGAAAGTGGAATACACATAATTCTTGAAAGAATATGAAGACATATTTGCATGGTCGTACGATGACATGACTGGTCTAAGTACATCCATTGTGGCTCACAAGTTGCCGACCAATCCAATGTGCCCGCCGGTAAAGCAAAAGCTCAGAAAGTTCAAGCCTGATATGAGTCTGAAAATCAAAGAGGAAGTTACCAAGCAAATCAACGCCAATGTTCTCAAGGTAGTTGAATATCCGACATGGTTAGCCAACATCGTGCCAGTGCCCAAGAAAGATAGAAAGGTCAGGGTTTGTGTCGACTACCGGGATCTCAACCAATCCAGTCTAAAGGATGATTTTCCCCTTCCAAACATATACATCCTGATTGACAATTGTGCAAATCATTAACTTCAGTCGTTCGTGGATTGTTTTGCCGGATACCATCAGATTTGGATGGACGAAGAAGGTGCTGAGAAAACGGCTTTCATCATGCTGTGGGGAGTCTACTGTTATAATATGATGCCATTCTGTTTAAAGAATGCTGGGGTCACCTATATGAGAGCTATGACCACTATCTTCCATGACATTATACATAAAGATATCGAGGTATATGTGGACGACGTCATTATCAAGACCAAGAAATCCACCGACCATATAGCAGGTCTAAGGAGGTTCTTCAACAGGTTGCGGAAATACAACCTGAAATTAAACCCCGCGAAGTGTGCATTCGAGGTTCCTCCCGGAAAATTGCTTGGATTCGTTGTCAGCCACCGAGGAATAGAACTGGACCCTTCAAAGGTCAAAGCCATCCAAGAGTTATCACCGCCAAAGAACAAGAAAGATGTGATGAGTTTCCTGGGGCGCCTTAACTACATCAGTCGTGATGTTTTAGACTTCAATACCACACAAGAAGATAGGTTAATTTGTGTGGTACCCAATTTTCGAGTGCTGTCTCAGTAGAAGAACCTGGTTGTTCTTGGTGTTCAAACTACTACTGCTGCGGAATAATAAGAAGCAGTAAAGTAAAAACACAGATATTTTTACGTGGAAAACACCTGGCTCAAAAGGTGAAAAACCACGACCTACTCCTCAGTAGGATTTGCTCAACTCTTCACTAAAAACTCTGAGCCAAACGGACTTACAAAATAAATTCTTTTGTAATCCTAAGGATTAACTCTAACCCTTTGTAGTAACTAGCCCCTAGCTAATTTCTACACACCTCAAGTTAACTCTAACTTGAACAATACGTACCTATTACAATTGCTTCTATGAAAGTTGAAAGATACAATATTAAAAACTCCTACTACAATCAACTAGACTCTATAATCAATCTGATGAAACTGGTTCTTCTAGTTGAACTGTAGCCTTTGAATCACACAGTAATTCTGCTTGAGATATCTGGGAATTTTGCTTTCAGATCTTGATTCACTTCTGCACTTGTGCGTTCACGATTCAATCAAGAATACTTCAATTATTTATAAAGTCAGTTGAGTTCTGGTCCGACTCTACTTGGGAGAACAAGTTCTTATCAAACTCAACTTCCTTCCTTCGTTTCTGTCCTTGCTGAATTCGACTTCTATTCTTTCATCAATTTGCAACATTTTCGCATTAGAAAATACTCTTCTTTTTCATTGATAATTAATATTCAAAACATCTCCTAAGCATATACGGTTCATGTGCCAGCTTGTCAGTTCACGATGTGTGCTCTAATGGACCTGGTTCAACTGGTCAGCCTTTTGCCAATCTTCAAAACTATGCAGTGACATGGGTCAACAAATTCTCCCTTTTTTATGATGACAAACTCTGTGCTTAATCCTGTATATACTTCAAAGAACTTTGTATGATTTTAAGCATTTATCATAGAGAAACCAGGTTCATTAGGTTATAAATATCACTTTGAAAAAAAAATTCCAGCACATATCTTCCCTCTTTTGGCATCATCGAAAAGTTTGCTAAATGATACACTTACCAGATTTCTTAATTATTACTCATGGCCATTGAGGCAACTGCATATGAAATCATGGATTAATCATCAATAATCAACTAATAATTCAAACTATCAAAAAATAGAGATACTGAATCAGATCAAAAAGCATCAGATTTCATTGATGAAGAGAATATGATTCTGCTACAATCCACAAAATAAAACATAAACAATTAAAACATGAGCAACAAATAAAAAATTCGGAATCTGGGTCACTGGAAGTTCTAGACAGGCTAGAAAATTAAGGCTTGGAAAAACTGCAGACCTGGTTCATTTAGCCAAGATGGATGGTTCAGCTAACTTAGAAACATATGAAGACTTCTTTGAGCAAGTATTGGCTTTCTTGAGCTTAGGGTTCTGAACCTCTACCTCTGCCACTTTTTCACTTTGATGGACCAGGTCCATCTCATCCACTTCAACAGCCTCAATAGGTTCAACAACCTTTTCTTTCCCTTTTTTTCACTCTTTTCTTCTTACTCTCCTCTAAAGCTCTCTTCAACTCGTCCTCACTTTGCTTTACCTTGCTCCTTGTAGTTCTTCCTCTTGGAAGAGAAATATTAGAAGTCTCAGAAGGAGCAGCTTTTCTTTTCTTACTTTCTCTTGCTGTTCCAGACGTTTGAGCTTTAGGAGTTCTTTTCTTCTTTGGATTGTAATTATCGCCTAACATTTTCAGCAGATCCACCAGGGTTTCCTCAGTAGATGAACCGAGTTCATCTGTGTTCTTTCCTAAATTTACTAACCCTTCAGTTTCTCCTGATTCACTTCCCCCTGTGTTCTTGCTACTTTCTTCCTCCTTTTCTAGCTCAGCTCAAAAAATAGCTATTCTAACAGATTTAGAGGTGGGTGAAGAATCAGCCACTTCTTTCCCTTTTCCCTTTCTCATTACTCCGTACTCCCTCACTCTTTTTTTTTTAATTTAATTTTTACCACCTATTCTTATTGTTTCTGGCAACTCCACATCTATTACAGACCCAACCAGTATCAACCTATTTTCTAAGTTTTTCAGCAACATCAGAGATGACCTTAGAAGAAGGACTTGGGACAAATGTTACACGAGTCATCGAAAATTTGGGAATAGTTTTGTAAGGGAGGGGATGGCTTGAATGAACTATTAGTTTCGAATTGACGGTTAAGGCTTCCCTAGAATCTAGGTATTTTAATTTGGTGAGGGTTCTTGTTGAAACAAAACTGGTTCAAAATCAAATGGATATGCTTTGAAAAGATTTTGAGTTTGGACAGAGTTTTGCTCATGATTTAACTATTAGTATTTCAAAGTGTGCAGAGTGTAGAACACATACCTCGCCTTTCAGATGAACCAGCACGATGAACCAGGTTCATCATTTCAGAATCCTCTTGATCAAGCCTCAATTTGCAAAGATAGAAAAATTTTCATTTGTGATCAGTGAGTCATATCAAAACATGGCATAAGAGTATACTTTTTATAGTATGAGACTGAGCAATTGTTAATCTGATTAAGTACCTAATTAAAATTTTCTAGCCAAAAATTCATTTATTTAAAAAAATTTCTTTCTCTTCAATCAGGTGATCTAATCATCCCTAATTCCAGCCTGTTTCTCTCAAAATGCTCCCTACTAAGTGCTTTAGTGAACATATCAGCAATTTGATGATCAGTAGCACAAAATTCGATTGAGATCATTCCTTTTTCATAGTTATCCCTTAGGAAATGGTGTCTAACATCTATGTGCTTAGTCCTTTTGTGATGAACCGGGTTCTTCGTCATACTAATAGCACTAGTGTTATCACAAAAAATAGGAATGCATCCCACATCAATACCAAAGTCCATGAGTTGTTGTTTGATCCATAACAACTGGGCACAACATGAGGGTGCAACCACATATTCAGCCTCAGCAGTAGACAAGGCTACTAAATTTTGTTTCTTGGTAGCCCAAGACACAAGGCATGAACCCAAAAAGTGAGCCATCCCTGAAGTATTGTTCTTGTCAACCAGGAATCCTGCATAATTAGCATCAGCATATCCTACAAGGTCGAAATTACTACCTTTAGGATACCAAAGGCATAAATCACTGGTTCCTTTCAAATATCTCAAAATTCTCTTTACTGCAGTGATATAGGACTCCTTTGGATTTTCCTGAAACCTAGCACATAATCCCACACTGAACACAATATTAGGTCTGCTGGCAGTGAGATACAATAGAGACCCAATCATCCCTCTATATAACTTCTGATCAACAGATGAACTAGGTTCATCCATATCCAATTTTGTAGCTGTGGCTATGGGAGTGTCTATTTCTTTTGAGTCTTCCATTTTAAACTTCTTGAACAATTATTTCAAATACTTTTGTTGGTGTATCATTGTTCCATTTGGGTTTTGCTTAATTTTCAAGCCTAAGAAAAAGTTTAGCTCACCCATCATGCTTATCTCAAACTCACTTCCCATTAGTATAGCAAATTCCTTGCTCAATTTCTCAGAAGTCGCTCCAAATATGATACCATCCACATATATTTGCACAACCAGAAAATCCTTACCTTTTTCCCTTAAGAACAAAGTACTATTAATTTTGCCTCGTTTGTACCCATGTTCTAGCAAGAATTTTGATAATCTTTCGTACCATGCTCTTGGTGCTTATTTGAGACCATATAGAGCCTTGTCGAGTTTGTATACGTGGTCAGGTGATTCCTTGTTTTCAAAACCTGGAGGCTGCTTGACAAATACATCTTCCTTCAGATAGCCATTGAGAAAAGCACTCTTAACATCCATCTGATGAAGAGTGAATTCCATGTGGGCAGCAAAGACTATAAGAAGTCTGATTGCCTCCAGTCTTGCCACAGGGGCAAAGGTCTCATCATAGTCAATTCCTTCTTTTTGACTATACCCTTGAACAATTAGTCATGCCTTATTCCTTGTAACAGTTCCATCCTCATCGATCTTGTTCCTGAAGACCCACTTGGTGCCAATCACTGATCTGTCTAGTGGCCTGGGTACCAAGTGCCATACTTGACTTTGTTTCAAACTGATTCAGCTCTTCTTGCATGGCATTTACCCAATCAGCATCTTGTAGGGCTTCCCCAATGTTCTTTGGTTCGATCATGGATAGAAAGGCATCAAACGCACACAGATTTTTCAAGGATGATCTTGTTTTGATTCCGGATGCCCAATCTGTTATGATGTTCTCAAGAGGGTGAGAACTCTGATATCTGTGTGGTTTAAG
>ML373560.1:1613-47645 GCA_005239525.1 Nicotiana knightiana | reverse complement strand
TTTTATTATACACTTTATAAGCTTTACTATGTGATGAATATCCCAAGAATACTCTCTCATCACTTTTAGGGTCAAATTTTCCTAGGGAATATTTGCCATTATTGTGTACAAAACATTTGCATCCAAAAGCCCTAAAATGGGATATGTTGGACTTTCTCCCTTTAAGTAATTCATAGGGAGTTTTCTCTACTAGAGGTCTAGTCATGCATCTATTGATTATGTAGCAAGAAGTATTTATTGCTTCAGCCCAGAAGCTGTGAGGTAGTTTGCTAGATAGGAGCATGGTTCTTGCCATGTCTTCAAGAGTTCTATTTTTCCTTTCAACAACCCCATTTTGCTGTGGGGTTCTAGGAGCAGAAAAGTTATGATTGACACCATGTTCATCACAGAACTCAGCAAACTTAGCATTCTCAAATTCACTACCATGGTCAGATCTTATTGATGCCAGTTGATGTCCTAATTGATTCTGAGTTTTCTTGACAAATGAGGTGAACATATAATATGCTTCATCCTTAGATTTCAGGAATAAGGTCCAAGTGAACCTTGAATAATCATCAACTAGCACCATTAAATATCTCTTACCTCCTCTACATAGAGTTTCATAGGACCACATAGATCCATATGAACCAGTTCCAATGTCCTGGTGGTGCTGACTATTTTCTTACTTTTGAAAGAGGACCTTACCTGTTTCCCCCTGGCACATGCCTCACAAACTTTGTCCTCCTTGAACTTAATGTTAGGAAGTCCTACCACTAAGCCCTTAGAGACTAGTTTGTTAAGATGAGTTAGACGCGCATGACCAAGTCATTTGTTCCACAGGAGGGGATCACTATCCAACACACTTAGGCAAGTGAGTTCATTTTCACACAGTGTGGACAAGTCTATGACATAGATGTTATTCATTCTTTTTCCCTGCAAAACAATCTTGTTAGTAAGCAGGTTAATCACAAAGCATTTTGTGGAAGTAAAAGCAACCAGGTTGCCTCTGTCACACAGTTGTGATATACTGATCAGGCTATATTTCAAGANAGTACACTCATATTTGTAGTGCTCAGTCTTACCACAATGGGTGCAGATTTTATTCTCAGGGAGAGTGAGATACTTGCTTTTGGGATCCCACTTGGGTTATTGACTTCCAAAGTCAATCCCTCTCCTGTTGCTACTATGATTCTCTTGAAGCCATATCAGAGCATCAGAGGATTTATTCCATTTACAAGTTCGATCTAATTCATGTTTGACTTTGCCAAGTTCTACATTAAGAGTTCTTATCTATTCATCTTTGGCATACATCTTATATTTTAATTTTTCTATATTTTCTTCTAACATGATATGAGAATGGTCAACAACCTTTTTACTTGATCCTAGCTTTAGCTTTAAGTTTTCAGATTTTAGTTCTAGAATATCAGTTTCAAGAGGATGAGCCTGGTTCAACAAGTCAGTGTTTTTCTTTTCAGATTCACTGACTCTGATTTCCAGGTTTATGCATTTTGCTTTTAGCATTGCACATTCTTTAGATAGTTGATCCTTCTCTTTGGTTGTTTCCTCAGAATCATCTATGAAATCAAGTAGCAACTCAGAGAGTTTTTCCTTAGATAGGAACTTTACTTTGTTTTTAAGATGAGAGATACTTACCTCTGGTTCTTCATGTGATTCCTTGTCAGATTCTCCAATTTCCATGAGCGCTTGATCTTCAGTCTCCCCATCTTCTGATTCTTCATCTGAACTTTCCGCCCAAGCAGCAACCATAGCCTTTCTTGTGTTTGTCTTGGGTTGAACCTGTTCCTTCTCTCATATCTTTCCTTTAGCCACTCTACTTCCCAGTGAGGACAGTTTTTAATGAGATGGTCAGTCTTACCACATTTATAGCATCTCTCATTGGTTGGTCTTTCTGGAGCCTTTGCTTTGTTGTAGTTTCCTCCTATAGAGATGCCTTTCTTCCTCATGAGAAAGTTTCTGAATTCTTTGGTAATCATGGACATCTCATCATCTTCCATATCTGCTCCCTCAGTGATTTTTAGGGCTAGACTCCTCTCCTTCGTTGGACCATCCATCTTCATTTTCTGCCTTCTCAGTTCATAGGCAGTGAGGTTTCCAATTAGCTCATCCAATCTGAGGGTTGCCATATTTCTAGATTCCTAGATAGCAGTGATTTTGCTTTCCCAAGAAATAGGCAAGACCCTTATTAGTATCTTCTCAACCTTGTCCTCTTCAAGAATGATTCGTCCAAGAGACTTCAGTTCATTAGTCAAGGTTGTGAACCTTATGTACATCTCTTGAATAGTCTCTCCTTCTTCCGTAGTGAAGTATTCATACTGAGAGTATAGTAGAGTACCTCTTGACCTTTTTACCTGAGGTGTTCCTTCATGGGCTACTTGCAAGGTGTCCCAATCTCTTTGGCAGTGGTGCAGCTTTGGATTTTGCTGCACTCGTCTGGACGTAGTCCACATACTAGTCACTTTTTGGCCTTTGCATTCTTCTCCCATTCCTTTAGATCCTCAGCAGTGCAATCAGTTCTTGTCTTTGGTACATCTATACCTTCAGCAGTCTTCATCATGGTAGCTAGAGGAACATCAGTGACTATGTCCCAGAGTTCATAGTCTTCTCCAATTAGGTGATCCTTCATCCTATTTTTCCACCATGAGTAGTATTGACCATTGAAGAGTGGTGGCCTTGCGGTTGATTGACCTTCCCAATTTCCAGGTGGTGCAGTCATCTTGATCTTCTCCAAGGTGTTAGCCTTTCAAGGATAACCTGCTCTGATACCAATTGATGTTTTAGACTTCAATACCACACAAGAAGATAGGTTACTTTGTGTGGTACCCAATTTTTGAGTGCTATCTCAGTAGAAGAAACTTGTTCTTCTTGGTGTTCCAACTACTACTGTTGCAGAATAATAAGAAGCAGTAAAGTAAAAACACAGAGATTTTTACGTGGAAAACACCTGGCTCAAAAGGTGAAAAAAACACGACCTACTACTCAGTAGGATTTGCTCAACTCTTCACTAAAAACTCTGAGCCAAACGGACTTACAAAATAAACTTTTTTGTAATCCTAAGGATTAACTCTAACCCTTTGTAGTAACTAGCCCCTAGCTAATTTCTACACACCTCAAGTTAACTCTAACTTGAACAATATGTACCTATTACAATTGCTTCTATGAAAGCTGAAAGATACAGTATTAAAAACTCCTACTACAATCAACTAGACTAAATAATCAATCTGATGAAACTGGTTCTTCTAGTTGAACTGTAGCCTTTGAATCGCACAGTAATTATGTTTGCAAAATATCTTGGAATTTTGCTTTCAGATCTTGATTCACTTCTACACTTTTGCGTTCACAATTCAAGCAAGAACACTTCAATTATTTATAAAGTCAGTTGAGTTCTGGTCCGACTCTACCTGGGAGAACAAGTTCTTATCAAACTCAACTTCCTTCCTTTGTTTCTGTCCTTGCTGAATTCGACTTCTATTCTTTCATCAATTTGCAACCTTTTCGTATTAGAAGATACTCTTCTTGTTCATTGATACTTTATATTCAAAACATCTCCTAAGCATATACGGTTCACGTGCCAGCTCGTCAGTTCACGATGTGTGCTCTGATGGACCTGGTTCAACTGGTCAGCCTTTTGTCAATCTTCAAAACTATGCAGTGACATGAGTCAACAAGTCGATTCATAGCCCAGTCCACGGCTATATGTGAACCGATATTCAAGATGCTAAAGAAAGATGTTGCAACCAAATAGACCGATGATTGTCAGAAAGCTTTCGACAGAATCAAGGAATACTTGTCAACGCCACCAGTTTTGGTCCCGCCAAAGCCAGGTAGACCCTTGCTACTCTACCTTGCGGTATTAAATGAAGCTTTCGGCTGCGTTCTGGGGCATCCTGACGAGACAGGAAGAAAGGAACAGGATATTTATTACCTGAGTAAGAAGTTCACTCCATATGAGGCATGGTATTCTCTACTGGAGCGTACCTGCTGTGCTCTAACCTGGGTAGCCCAGAAGCTGAGGCACTACTTCTGTGCATACCCGACATATATCATATCAAGGATGGATCCTTTGAAGTACATATTTCAGAAGCCCATGCCCACTGGCAAGCTGGCCAAATGGAAAATTCTGCTGAGTGAGTTCGACACTGTCTATGTGACTCAGAAAGTGGTCAAGGGGCAAGCATTGGCAGATCATCTTGCCGAGAATCCTAAGGGATGAGAATACGGACCCCTGAAAACATGTTTTCCCGATGAAAAAGTGTCATTCATAGGAGAAGACATTGCAGAATCCTATGACGGTTGGAGAATATTCTTCCACCCACCAGCCAATTTTGAAAGGAGTCGGCATTAGAGCTACGCTAATATCGGAAACAGGTCAACATTACGCGGTATCTTCCAGACTCAGATTTCCCTGCACCAACAATATGGAAGAATATGAAGCCTGCATTTTAGGGCTCAATATGGTCATTGACATGAATATCTAGGAGTTGTTAGTAATTGGTGACTCAGACCTGCTAATACACCAAGTACAAGAATAATGAGCTACCAAGAATTCCAAGATACTGTCGTATCTGCACCATGTGCAGGAATTGAGAAAGAGGTTAACAAAGACAGAATTTTGGCACGTTCCTAGAATTCAGAACGAGTTCACTGATGCATTGGCCACTCTATCATCCATGATACAACACCTAGATAAGAACTTCATTGATCCTATTCCAGTAAAGATCCATAACCAGCCGGCATATTGTGCCCACGTTGAAGAAGAAGCAGACGAAAGACCATGGTTCCACGACACCAGGGAATACTTGTCAAAGGGAGAGTACCCAGAGCTTGCAAATCACACTTAAAAACGCACGCTCCGGAGATTGTCCAACAATTTCTTTCTCAGCAGAAGAAACCTATACAAGAGAACTCCTGACTTGGGATTATTAAGATGTGTCGATGCAAAGGAAGCTTCCAGACTACTTGAAGAGATACATGCTGGGACCTGAGGCCCACATATGAATGGTTTTCTCTTGGAAAATAAAATACTCGGAGACGGTTACTTATGGATGACCATGGAAACGGACTGCATCCAGTATGCCCGAAAATGTTACCGATTCTAGGTACATGCAGATATGATAAAGGTACCCCCGAACAAGCTCAATGCAACAAGCTCGCCTTGGCCGTTCACCGCCTGGGGAATGGACATCATTGGATCGATAGAGCCTACCGCCTCAAATGGACATAGATTCATCTTAGTATCTATTAATTATTTCACCAAGTGGGTCGAATCAGCGTCCTACAAAGCAATGACTAAGAAAGTCGTGGCAGACTTTTTCCGCGACCATATTATTTGTCGGTTTGAAGTTCCAGAATCAATCATCACCGACAATGGCTCCAGTATAAACAATGATCCGATGAAAGCCATGTGGGAGACCTTCAAAATCAAGCACAAGAATTCCACAGCCTATAGACCACAGATGAATGGAGTTGTGGAAGCCGCCAACAAGAACATCAAGAAGATATTGAGAAAGATGATAGAAAAACACAGACAGTGGCACGAAACGCTACCATTTGCCTTACTGGGATACCTCACCACAGTCCGTGAATCAACTGGGGCAACTCCTTATTTACTGGTTTATGGTACAGAAGTTGTTATTCCTGCCGAAGTAGAGATCCATTCCTTAAATATCGTGCAAAAAGCTGAGGTCAACGATGCAGAATGGATAAAAAGCCGGTACAAGAAGTGGGCCCTCATAGATGGGAAAAGAATGAATGCAATATGTCACAGAAAGCTTTATCAGAGCAGAATGACCAGAGCTTCCAACAAAAGAGTCAAACCAAGACAGTTCACGCTACTATGTGTAATGGATGGAGAAGTCTGGCCGAAGCCAATCAATTCAGATGCAGTCAAACGCTACTATGTGTAATTCTTTATGATGTAAACTAAAGTACGCCCAACCTGATATAAGAGGGGATCGTAGGCAGCCCTATGGGTTCGGTCATAATTTAATAAATTCTCATTTCTCCCCCCCCCCCCCCCCCCCCCGTATACGCAATTGGAAACTGGGGCACCCTCAAAATTCCGAAGCAAGTTCAGCCGACTGCAGCATGTACAACGGTCAAAACCATCAACCATCTAACTCGGGCAGAATTTTGAGAAGGAACCTCAAAATTCTGTAGCATGAGTAGTTTCAATGTTCTTAAACCATGTCACGGTCGTCGGTTCATCTAAATTTCTCAAAATATTTTTTTTATTATGGCTTTATAAAATCATGCACATTTTCAAAATATAACTCTGTTTAGAAAACGCTACCTTGATGATTTAAACAGGATCATCAGACCAAGAATAACGAAGCAAGCAAAGCCAGTGGGGATACAAACCAACCTTCCCCATCTACAGAACTCATGATTTTTCTTTGGATGCAGAAATAAAGAACAAACAGGTTTCGAAGTCACAAACTTCAACACAGTCGCAAAAGCAAAGTTTACTATCAGCATAAAATAACGAACATGCTCCATAGTCACAGTTCTCACAACAATCGCAATACCACAACCTATTACCAGCTAAGAAATCCTACTAGCATTCGCTATTTGTTCTTTTGCATAGGGCCAAGCCCTGCCTTCATCTTGCACAGGACTAAGACATGTCCCATATTTTGCATGAGACTAAGCTTTGTCTCCATCTTGCATAAGGCTAATCTCTGCCTTCATTTGCATGAGACTAAGCGCTGTCTCCATCTTGCATAAGGCTAATCCCTGTCTTCATTTGCATGAGACTAAGCTCTGTCTCCATTCTGGATAAGGCTAATATCTTCTTTCATTTGCATGAGACTAAGCTCTATCTCCATCCTGCATAAGGCTAAGCTCTGTCCTCCCTTGCATAAGGCTAATCTCTGCCTTCCATTTTGCATAAGGCTAACCACTGCCTTCCTATCTAAACGAGGCTAAGCTCCTCCTCTAATTTACTTTTTCACCGAGACTAAGCGCTGTCTCTCAAGCATTATCTACTTCGCTTCTCTTTCGGGCTAAGCTCTGCCCTTGAATTCGCAAGACTAAGCTCTGTCTTGTCAGCATTATATTATTGCATATCATGGACTGAAATATCGCCAACCTGTCCAAAGGCGTCATAGTCTAACGGCATCATTCTCATAACCGGAAGACACCATTTCATGGCCTAAGGATCTCTTTCAGTTTGCATATCATTATTCAAAGGCATCATGGTTCGGAGGCACCATCTGCATGGCCCGAGAACATCATTTCATGGCCTATGAATCTCTTATCAAGCCATTCATGGCCCAGGGCATCATGGTCTGAGGACGTCATCCCTAACCGTCCGAAGACAACTTTTATAGTCCAACGGGAACCTGCATCATGTTTAAATGTATGCACAATATACACTTGCGATATTCTTATTTGCAGGTAACTCAGCGAGCAACGACTATCCCAGCAGGAGAGACCCCGCTCCAGTACTCCCAGCCATATCAAATCTAACCCCTTCCGTAAACCATTCATTCATCTAGCCCTAGATGCTACGTCCGCTTTTGTGATAACTTCATCAGTATACTTTGTCGATGAATCCGGAACAACATACGGCCTGATTCCTGTAAAACCAGGGATATGTAGGCAGCTCGGAAACCATGGCTCGGCCCTGAATCTCTCAAACTGTTTCGCTCGGTCAAGATTAGCCATCATATCTTTACCCGACAACTCTTTCATCCTTTCCGGGTAAAGAGGGGAAGCTGTTGATACCCAATTTTTCCCAAAAATATTTTAAAATTGCATATATACCTTTAAAATCATGCATTAATAGCAATTGGTATTTTTTCATAATTTTGCTATATTTTTATTAATTTACCCAGTATTTTATTTCCAATAAATAATTACAAATTGCATCACAAATGATTTCAAAAGCATTTCTTGATTTTATTTATCATTTATGGTCCCATTAAGACCAAATTATTTCATAATTAGCTAAATTGGCACATTTTGGCTATAATTGCAGTAACTTTGTAATTATAGCCCAATCATATAATTTTGTACCATTTTTTACCAAAATTTAATCATTTTATATTTTAATACTAAATAATCTTTTCAAAACTATTTTCTATGCATGAAATTCGTTTATATGATTATTAGTTATTTTATAAATTATTTTAATTAATTTAGATTGAGTATTTGTCAAATAGCCTATTCTATTTTGATTCTAGCTAAATAAAACTAACCCACCTGATTAAATCAAGCCCAATTCCTAAATCTACTCGGACCCAATTCCCACTTAATCTGGACCGTTGATTATTTCGGATGAACGGACAAGATTTACCCTTTCCTAATTTAACCTAAGAGACTACCCGTCACACCTCTCATTTCCCTCACCTCACCCGCTGTCACCCTTTCCCTTCTCTCTCAAGTCCTCTCAACCAAACCCTATCTCTATATCGCCGTCACCGGCATAAACTCCACCTTGTGATGTTTATGCATTCTCCGGCCATTCCTGGCCTTCTACGCTCTGTGGCTCTTCGATTTTATGAATCGTTGAAAGGGTTTCAAAGGATTTCGACCGGCTCTGGTTTGAGTCTATGTTCGCTGGCCTGTCTTAGACCACTTTTCGTTTGTAAGTTAGAATCTCGCCTTGTTTCATTACAACTCTATGGTTTCTAAGCCGATTCTCTCATCTCTATGTTATTTATCTCTGAAACCCTTTTTTTTAACTCTTGACTTCTTACACCTGTAATAGATCTGAGTATATCCTGAGTTATTTTGTTGTTTTCCTAATGATTTCTCCGGTTTATTGCTAAAATGCCTCTTCGTCTTCAAACTAGGGTTTCTTGACCCCTTTTCAAAAATGATTCTTCTTCTGATTTAAGTGTTATTCTATGATTTTCAATATGTTTAAGCGTCTATTTAAGTGTTTCCCTTTTTGACTGACTTATTATGTCAAAACCCTAAGTTTCTTAGTCTTAATCATGAGTTTTGAGTCTGTTCTTGCTTATTTGTTCATTTGATACATTTGCATGTCTGTTACTTATGAATTCGTTCAGAGTTTTTGTGATTTTACCTTATTAGGATTTTTGATTGTTGCTTCTTCCGCTTATATTATGTTTATTCTGTTAATTCCTCTAATCAGTTCTATCTTCTCTAGTTGAATCCCTAATTTTCTGTAATTAAAACCTTTTACTGATTTACTGTGATGATATTTTTTACTTATTTCCTACCTCTAAGTTATTTTCTCGCCTTATTTTATGGTTGACTATACTGTTAATTGATTCTTATGTTATTTTCTTAATTAGAACCTTATGTACCTAGTCCTAATTACATGTTATGTACTTGCACTATTTGAATTGTCTCCTTATCTGTTATGCCCCAGTTACACATTGATTGCTTTCCTTATTTGGTACTTGTTCTTACCGTTTGAAGTTAACTCCCTTAATCAAGGGAGTACTTGCACTGATTTTACTCAAATTGGTTCTGAGTTCCATAATTTACTGCCTAATCGTGATTCTTACCTTATTCTACCTAGTTTCAAACTACTATATATACATTGCTCTTTCATTCACTCAGAACACACGAACACACTAGTTCAAACTCTATCTCTCACACTCAAAGTTTTCTGTGTTACTTACTATTATTCTGAGTTAGTCGGCTGCAAGCCAAGGCTAACTATTGTGCTCTCCTGTCCCTTCACTTTTGTGTTTACTGTCTTCTTTACTGGTATGTTTTGATTTCAATTCAAGTCCCAAACCAATATGCTTCTTTTACTACTTCAGTTTATCATGTTTCTATCTGTGCTTTTGTTTTTCAACCTGCAACTAATATGTTTACTTTACTGCTTTATCAACATGCTTCTGAATATGTCCACCCCCTTAGGATCAGCCTGCTTATGAACTCCCTTTGTAGTATACCCCAATGTGACTCTTCCTTACTTATGTTTTCCCCAATTTCTATCATGAACCTGTTGTGCAAAGCAATTAGTTATCCTAAGTTATCTGATCCTGTGCTGGTTCTGAGATTCATAATATGCTGATTCCTTAAACCCCTATAAGAATTTTCATGCTCCTGTAACTATGTGTGCACTACATGTGCTCTATGTGTCCCCAATCCCATCACCCATGTATGTAGGTTTGTTCATCCTGTTTTGGTTCAGTGTTCTTTAAGTATTGTTGAGTTTGGTTTTGGCTCTATGTTTGATCTGCTGTTGTTTAATCATATAACTCTCTCTTTTCAAAAGTTATTTTACTGAATGATTCCCTCTTTTGTTTCACAAAAATTGTTTCAAGCAAGTCTCTTTTAACACTGTTTTCTTACTAAAACTTTTTCAAGCACTCTCACTCTACTCTTAGGTCCTTAAGTTGTGCCCCTCTAATGTGTGACTGCTTAGGGATCCCTATGAGATCCCTCTGAACTCTGATGCATTAGAGATGGCACTTCCACACTGCACTTACTCAATTATGGTTGTGAAATCTGGGTGTGAGCACTGCCCGGGATCCCTTGAGGTCCTTAGGGAACTCTAAAACACCCGTATATGATAAATGCTATGAAACATTTGGGCATTTGAGGTTCTGAGAATCTGGGCCTGTTTTCAGGCTCCCTTTAGTGTAACTTCTTATTTTTCTTTATCCAATTATGTAATTCATTCACATTGGTTTGTAATAATTGTTGTAAACGAATATTGGGGTATGATAGTGAAAAGGGGAGGGTAGTTATATATGTTATCAATATCAATGGGGTAGAAACCATGCCTTAGGATTACATTTCTGTGTGCGCATTAGAATCCATGTTTAGGACCAATACATTCTAAGCATGTCATGCATTAGATATCATGTTCTTAGGTTTAATGTTTCAGCATCTCATTTGACATTATTTTATCACTTAGAAATCATGCTTCAGGGCTAAATAATAGGACTAACACAAATTGTTGTTCCTGCACATTTTTTGAAGTCATGCTTAACAATGTTGTAATATTTTGTGCATCCTGCTTTAGGAACTCTGCATATCCTGAGATCATGTTGTGCATTTAGAAATCCTGCTTTAGGAACTCTGCATATAGATCCTTCTGCATTTTATATGTGCATTAGATACCATGCTTTAGGATCTTGTTTGTAGTAACTCAGTCACACCTAGTTAAACTGTTAACGCATAAAAAGGATACAAAACATGTCTCACCATGTTTTAAACAAACCGGTAATAACTCTTGTGTATTTGCAACACTTAGAACATCATGCTTTAGGTAAAACAACTTCTAAACTATTTTTAAATAATTCTGGTAACTATTGTGCATTCCTCACGCCTAGGCAAGCCTTAGGTAACCAACTTTTATAAAACTGGAAAACTATTGCTTTTGTGTGTTTACTAGCTTAATGGTTAACATGCTTAAAACCAGTAGGAAAACTGATTAAGGCCCCTGCCTCTGGGATTATAAAATAACAGTGCATATTTTTTATGTTTTGATATTCACTTAGAGATCATGTTTTAGGATCCTGTCTAATAATACTGCTCTTATTTATGTTTGAGTCGTGCTGTTTACGTGCATTATTTGTGGAGGTAAATATGAGCCTCTTAATTGTTTTTCCCCGCTTTTATCTGTTAAAGCCCTATCTGTTCTTGCATGTAGCCTAGTATTTTCTCCTTTCAACCTTAGGGGTCTGTTAGAACTGCATTTAAGTAGAGGTCCTAATCTCCTCCAGGACCATTAAGAAAGGACGGGCGACAGCACGCATAGAGATCGTTAAACATCACTCGCTTTAATAATCGCTAAGGGGTGGGAAAGGGTAGATATGGATATGATAGCCGGTGATGTCGTGCAGTATCATTTTTTTATTGTGAGGTTGAGAGTAAAAGCAAGAAGGGCGTTGTTGTGCAATTTTCTTTATTTTGGTTACTTACTTTCACTGGTTTAAGGCATATTGACTGTTCTGGTTATCATTTCCGCTTTATCTCTTATATCTTGTACTCATTTAGCATGTCCCCCTCCCAATAGTACATGTATATTTATTAATTATTATTTTTTGTACATGCATTGTTACCTGCACAAGTTTATTGTGTGGGTGTCTTGTCTAAGCCTCGTCGCTACTTCGTCGAGGTTAGGCTTGACAGTTACGAGTACATGGGGTCGTTTGTACTCATACTACACTTTGAACTTCTTGTGCAAACTTTGGTACCAGCCTAGCTGATCAAGACGTTAGCAGTTGGACCTGGTTGTCGGAGACCCAAGGTAGATCTGCTGGCGTCCACAGACCCTGGAGTCCCTTCCTAGTTTCTTTATTTTTCTGTTTCCTTTCTTTCAGAATAGTTGTATTTTCTTTCAGATTCTGTTTGCAGTAAATCTTAGAAGTTCGTGAATCGTGACTCTAGATCCAAAATGCATCTGATATTATGGGTTTTATGTTATTCCACAATTCAGTTTTAGCTTCTGTTTAGCTTAATTGTCTCTATTACTGAAATTGACTAAAGTTGGCATTAAGAATCCTCTAACTTTGGCTTGCCTAGCAAGTGAAATGTTCGGCGCCATCACAGTCCCGAGGTTGGAATTTCGGGTCATGACAACATTACATGACAAAAAACAATAACTGGTAAAATTTATATATATTCTAAAATGTGACCATGCACTAAATATAAAAGGCACATAGTTAAAAGAAAATATACTCCTAAGATTAAGACTATTAAACTGGTTTTTCAAAGGCTTCTTAAAAAGTTTAAACTAGAGAAAGTACAATATACTATTGTATACGGTCAAAATCGGGCTTGTCCTGGAACAAGGCAGACCAAGGTTCGACCCCATGTTATATCGAACCGCAGTATAAAGTTAGATTTCCGAGGTCGTAACCCAGTGACTGATCCAGATCAAGGTCGACCAAAACTGAAACCAGGCAGGAAAGAGAACGAGCAAGATCGAGGGAAGTTTACTGAGCCAAATAATGGAAAGCCAAAATATCCGCAATCGGGCGAGGATCACGGTGGAAATCTCGGCACGTATCAAGAAGAGGCAGATTAATTAGCTAATCATGGAATTTCTTACTGTATTTAGAATTGTATCAAAGGTAAGACTCCCCTGCTATATAAAAGAGGTCTGATCATTTTTAAAAGGCATCATATTCATGCAATACAAAGAATTATACTACCTTTCTCTTAATCTTCCAATACTTTGTTGCTCTGTTCATATTTTCTAGTAGAATATACGTTTGGTTCGAGGGCGACCTAGCTCGAGGGCCAAAGCTACACATCTTATTTACTTTGATTTATTTTCTTTATTGTCAATTTCTGATATCAATTTATATTTTCTCAGTTTGTGGCAAGAGAAATCATGTATCCTTAAAACCACATATAAATTCAATTGTCATCCGCTTTTAGGGTAAACATTTTGGCGCCCATAGTGGGGCTAAGGATAATAGTGATTGTCTAGTACTAACTTCTGTAACACACACTATTTTATACTTGTTCTTGTGAGTATCTTTGATTCCAGGATCAGCATGTCGAACTCTCAAGCAACGCCTACACACATTTACAATTGCCTTGGTTTCCACCGCGAGACGACAACATAGCCGCCCCAGGTTACGAAGTACCTCCAGTTGACCTCGATGAAGTTTCGACCGTAGACCCAATCAATGTCAGTTCCTATATTGCCATTAATGCAAATCTGGTCGTCGACCCCGAGAAAAGCGTCTACAAAGACGATTGATTAGCCGGTCAGAATGCACAGAGCGGTGAGGAAGGCCGGATTAGCCTTCGAGTAATATTTGAAATGTTGCAATCTCAACAAGCTGCAATAGCACAACTCCAAAATCAGAACCATGCACCGAGCATGGTCGAGCCTGAGCCATTGTAGGAAGTTGTTCATAGGGCTCAATCGGTGCCAAGAAGACCAAACAGAAATGAATCAGGGACCGACCCCGTTATCATGAAGATGCTAGAGGAGCTGACAAAGTGAGTTTAATTGGGGCACACGAATATTGAAACAAATGACAAGAAGGTAGAAACCTATAACTCCACGGTTGATCAAATACTGGGGGCACCATCGGATTTAAAAGGTTTGGATTCAAAGAAGTTCGTGAAAAATCCCTTCCCCTCGAGCGCGACTCCTATACCAATTCCCAAGAAGTTTCGCATGCCAGAAATTCCCAAGTACAATGGAACGACCGACCCCAACGAACATGTCACTTCTTACACATGTGCAATTAAGGGGAACGATCTGGAGGACGATGAGATCGAGTTTGTATTGTTGAAAAAATTTGGGGAGAACATATCAAAGGGAGAAATGATAAGGTACAATAATTTTCCACCCAACTCCATTGATTCTTTTGCCATGCTCACAGATTCCTTCGTTAAAGCACATGTCGGAGCCATAAAGGTCGAGACTAGGAAGTCAGACCTCTTCAAGGTAAAGTAGAAAGATAACGAGATGCTCAGAGAATTTGTGTCTCGGTTCCAGATAGAACACATGGATCTACCTCTGGTTGGGCCGTTCAGGCCTTTACTCAAGGATTAAACTTGCGAAGCTCGATGGCCTCACAACAATTAAAGAAGAACTTGATCGAATGCCCAGTTGTCACCTGGGCCGATGTGCATAATCGGTATTAGTCGAAGATTAGGGTCAAAGATGACTAGTTGGGAGCTCCTTCTGGGTCTGTTTATCCTATCAGGCCTGTCGACAAAGTGAAAAGGGGTATTGATTGAGAACCACGGTCAAACAGGGATTGTTACCTGCCATACAATGGAGATCGGAGAAACAACGTACCTGGATGAAACCCTGTTTGAGGTGATAGGAGAAATTATCGAGGTCAGGGCTCTTGGGGGCTCATGAGCAAGAGTGGTTTCGATAGGAATTCCGAGCCCAAAGATGCACCACAGCAGTCAGAATATAACTTCAATGTTGATGTGTCAGTCATCGTATCATCCATCGGGCGCATCAAAGACACTAGGTGGCCTCAACCTCTGCAGACCGATCCGACTCAGAGAAATCCTAATAAAATGTGTAAATATCATGGCACCCGTGGCCATAGGACAGAAGATCGCAGACAGCTAAAGGAGGAAGTAGCCCGGCTGTTCCAACGAGGGGCTCAGAAATTCTTAAATGATCGGGCTAAGAACCACTTCAAAAACAGAGATTCAAACAGACAGAACGAGCAAGAGGAGCCACAACACGTGATCCACATGATTTTTGAAGGGGTCGATATTCCTTAAGGTCCCGTATTTAAGAGCACCAAGGTGTCGATCACAAGGGAAAAATAAACTCGGGATTATGTACCGGAAAGGACCTTTTCTTTCAATGACGAAGATGCATAGGGGATCTTACAACCCCATAATTACGCACCGGTAATATCTGTTCTTATAAATAAGGCTCAAGTTAAACGTGTTTTGATTGATCTAGGTAGCTCGACCAATATCATTTGATCGAGGGTCGTAAAACAACTCGGCCTACAAGATCAAGTTGTGCTCGTGCGGCCCGAGTACTTAACTGCTTCAACATGGCATGTGAAACCACCAAAGGAGAAATAACTTTGCTAGTGAACGTGGCCGAGACAATCTAAGAAACAAAGTTCCATGTGATCGAGGGTGACATGAGGTATAACGCCCTGTTTGGGAGGCCATGGATCCATAACATGAGGGCAATACCCTCAACCCTTCACCAGGTTCTGAAGTTCCCGACACCAGAGGGAGCCAAAACGGTCTACGGGGAGCAACTTGCCGCATAGGAAATGTTTGCAGTGGACGAAGTGATACCATTATCAGCACTCTCATCAAAAGGATCAAATTCAAAGGGAAAACAGGAGGCCAAATAGTAACAATGGACAACGGCCTCGACCCAATTAGAGAAACTAGGGAATTGAAGAGGATGATGACTACGGGTTCCCTCGGTCTTTCATAGTCCCCGATTATTCCGAGGACACCAAGTCAACAATCGAAGAGATGGAACAAATCACACTAACCGAACATCAGCCCGAACGAAAGGTATACCTGGGCACGGGGCTAGCCCTCGAGCTCAGGGGAAAACTTAGTCAACTCCTTAAAGCTAACATAAAATTATTTTCTTGGCCCCATCTCGATACGATAGGGATCCCACCGTAAATCACCACTCACAAACTAAGCGTAAATCCGAAATTCCATGTGGTGAAGCAAAAAAAAAGATCCCAGACCAAAGTCAAGCATGCCTTCGTCAAGGACGAGGTAACCAAACGTGTTAAAATAGGATCCATTGGGGAAGTAAAGTATTCCGAATGGTTAGAGAACGTAGTGGTAGTCCCTAAGAAGGGAAATAAACTTAGAACGTGTGTAGATTACAAAGACCTGAATAAAGCATGTCCCAAGGATTTCTTTCCTTTGCCTAATATCGATCATATGATTGATGCCACGGTCGGCCACGAGATTCTCAATTTTCTCGATGCCTATTCTAGGTACAACCAAATATGGATGAACCCGGAAGATCAGGAAAAGACCTCGTTTATCACTAAGTATAGAACCTAGTGTTATAATGTAAGACCATTCGGACTAAAAAATGTTGGTGCAACTTAATAATGCCTAGTAAAATGGATATTCAAAGAACAAGTTGGAAAATCAATGGAGGTTTATATTGATGACATGTTAGTTAAGTCCCTGTGAGCAGAGTACTATTTGAAGCATTTGCCGGAAACTTTCGATATACTAAAAAGGTACAACATGAAGCTCAACCCAGAAAAATGTGCATTCAGGGTCGGCTCAGGAAAGTTTCTCGACTTCATGGTATCCAATCGAGGAATCGAGATCAACCCCGATAGGATCAAAGCTATCGAGGACATCATGGTAGTCGACAACGTAAAGCTCATGTAGAGGCTAACGGGGCACATAGCCTCCCTGGGGCGATTCATCTTAAGATCCTCAGATAAGAGTCAGTGATTCTTCTCTTTACTGAATAAGAAGAAGAATAATTTCACGTGGACTCCGGAATGCCAATAGGCCTTAAAGGAGCTAAAATGGTATTTATCGATCCCACCACTACTTCACACGCCAAAAGTGGATGAGCAGCTTTACCTATATTTAGTAGTATCGAAGATAGCGGTGAGTGGAGTCTCGGTCCGAGAAGAGCAAGGTATGCAATTCCCTATCTATTATGTTAGTCAGATCTTAGGCGAGGCCGAATAAGGTATCCCCATCTAGAATAGTTGGCGCTCGCTTTGGTAAGCGCCTCTAGGAAACTAAAACCATACTTTCAGTGTCATCCAATATGTGTTGTAACAACTTATCCGCTTCGAAATATTTTGCATAAGCCTGAACTTTTGGGTCGGTTGGCCAAATGGGCCGTAGAAATCAGCTGGTAGGATATTGAGTATCGACCCTGAACGGCCACCAAGTCTCAAATCTTGGCAGACTTTGTGGCTGACTTCAGGTTGGCCCTCATACCCGAGGTTGAAAGAGAACTGTTAGTAAAATCGGGTACATCCTCGGGAATTTGGACCCTCTTTACGGACAGTGCTTCAAATGCAAAAGGGTCCGGATTAGGCATCGTGCTGAAACCACCCACAGGTAACGTAGTTAGACGATCTATCAGAACTATAAAATTGACTAACAATGAGGCCGAATATGAGGCCATGATTGTAGGTCTCAAATTAGCCAAAAGCTTAGGAGCGGAGGTGATCGATTCCAAATGTGACTCCCTCCTCGTGGTGAACCATGTTAACAAAACCTTTGAAGTTCGAGAAGACCAAATGCAGAGATACTTGGATAAACTACAGGTAACTCTACACCGATTCAAGAAATGGACCTTGCAAATTGTACCTTGAGATCAAAACAGTGAGGTTGATGCCCTCGCAAACCTAGGGTCATTGGTCGAAGACAGCGAACTAAATTCGGGGGCTGTCGTACAACTAGGGGTGTTCATAAAAACCTAAAAAACCAAACCAAACCGACCAAAAAGATGGATACTTTTTAGGTTTGGTTTGGTATTGGTTTTAAATTTTAAAAACCAATCAAATTTGGTTTGATTTTGGTTTTAATAAAAAAAATAACTGGAAAAACCTAAACAAACCGATAAAAATAGTTATTTAAATTTATTATTACACCTATATATATGTATATTTTTATATAAAGTTTCTAAATTTTTATGGTACATATTAGTCATTTGTATTTTTAGTCCAATTCTTTTCTATTATAATAATCTAATTCTTTGCCTTCTTGTTTGATTGGTAGTTTTCTTTTGCTAAGTACAAGAATTTATTTCATGTGAAAAATAATCGATTTTTAATGGAGTACTTAAATTATTCATCACTATTTGAGTCAATTATCATCAATATATCTGGGTAAATGATAGATTTCTCAAAGAGCAATTGGTTGGATAGCATTACGTTGAAAATGTAGTCGTCAGAATATGTGTTTTGTAGTGTATGTATCATGTTTAAGAAAAAATCGATAAATAACCAAAAAACCGACAAAAATCGAATCGATAAAAAAATAATTAATTGGTTTGGTTCGGTTCGGTTCCAATATTTGAAAACTGACTTACTTAATTTGGTTTCTTTTTAGGGAAAAACCGACCCAAACCGATACACGAACACCCCTACGTTCAACTCATGAGATCGGTGGTCGAAGAAGGGCATGTCGAGATAAACTCCAAGAGTTTGACCTGGGATTGGAGAAACAAATACCTAGAGTATTTAAAGAACGAGAAGCTCCCATCAGATCCAAAGGAGTTGAGAGCTCTACGCACAAAGGCAGCACGATTCGCCTTGTCTGAAAACCGAACGTTGTTTAGAAGGATGTTGATGGTCCATTAGCGATATGTCTGAGATCTGGTGCCGAATCATTGGTCCACAAAGTGATCAGAGCCGGACACTATTGGATCGACATGGAGAAAGATGCAAAGGAGTTCGTTCAAAAATGCGACAAATTCCAAAGGCATGCACCAATGATTCATCAACGGGGAACTGCTCCACTCGGTCTTGTCCCCATGGTCGTTCAGGAAATGGGGAATGGACATTGTCGGCCCTCTTCAATCGGCCCCAGGTAAAGCTCAATGTATTTTATTTATGACTGATTATTTCTCTAAGTGGGTTGAAGCACAGGATTTCGAGAAAGTCAGGGAGAAGGAAGTCATAGACTTTATTTGGGACCACATCATATGTCGATTTGGCATGCCCTCTGAAATTGTGTGCGATAATGGGAAGTTGTTCATCGACAGCAAGGTGACTAATTTTCTCGAGGATCACGAGATCAAAAGAATCCTATCGATGTCTTATCATCCCAGCAGAAACGGACAAGCCGAATCGACCTACAAAACCATCATCCAAAATTTTAAGAAGAGACTAACCAACTCTTTGGCAAATGGAAGGAAATCCTAACCGAGGTTCTATGGGCATACCGCACAACATCGAAGTCTAGTACCGGGGATACCTCATTCATTTTAGTTTATGGCGTTGAATCTCTAATACAGGTCAAGGTCGGAGAACCTAGCATCAGGTTCCAATATGTAACAGAAGAGTCAAATAACGAGGCCATGAATACAAGCCTAGAATTGTTGGATGAAAAATGCGAAGCCACCCTCGTCCGATTGGTCGCCCAAAAACAGCGGATCAAGAGATACTATAATCGAAGAGCCAATATTCGACACTGTAACATCGGGGACTTGGTGCTAAGGAAAGTCACCCTGAACACCCGAAATTCGAATGAAGGAAAATTGGGTCGAAACTAGGAAAGACCATACCATATTCTCGATGTCACTGGAAAAGGATCATACAAGCTCAGAATGATGAATGGGGAACAACTACCAAGCAACTGGAACGTATCTTACCTAAAACGATATTACTACTAAGGTACCGCCCTTTTCTATTTCCTTTCATTTTAAACTAAAACTTGCACGTGGTCAATAAGAAACAATGATGGATTTATCGACGTGAAGTCTTTAGGTCTCTTTTTTCCTTCGACCAGTTTTGTCCCAAATGAGTTTTCCGACGAGGTTTTTAATGAGGTAAAAATGGATCGTGCTAACTTCGAATCAAAGGCCGATTACGGATCGGTATCAAAAACAGTGTTTATAGTATCCGAGATTTCTCTACAATCAACCTCGAATACTGGGGGAATTACCCTCAGATATCGAATTGTTCTAGCAAAGAAATTATTTCGAAATGGAAGGGTCTCGATAGGTAGGATTTACTGTAAGGTACAAACAGTTAAAATGAACCATGCCCACGTAGATTACTCGAGCTCTAACATAAAACATGTACGCATGTATGACTATTTTAGAAAAGAATAAAGAGAAGTCTTTTCTTGCAACTGTATTATGTCTTGGAAAATTTTCCGCTTTACAATCCCGTACTTTCGATATTTTAAGAAAATGGGCTCAAGGGCCGATTATAATCAAAGATCGAAATAGATCGAGTTATCAAAATATCGGGGATGTAAGACCTATCAGCAAACCCCCGAATTTTAAAGGCCACGTCCATAACCACTCAGGGACTATTATGTTAAGCAAGCTCACTAGGCTACACCCGAACTAAAAGGCTAAGGCTAATTTAACACGGTTCGTAGACATCCGAAATTCGTAACAAAAATAGTCCTTCGAAAAAGAAAAAATTCTTTCACAGCCGGTTCCAAAGGCTACCCTTGGCATAATCTTAAACTTAAGATATTTTCGGGAGAAAACTTCGGTAACTTCTAACCCTGATAATGCCTTAACCCAGAAAGGCAATAAAGGCAAGGTTGTGTTTGAGTTTCGTGCTAAGGCATTCCAACCTTTGTAAATACGAACGATAAAAAAGAGGGCCGAAAGGGATAGAAAGCCTTACAAGGTCCAGATGGCCAAATACAAAATTTACAATGGCCAAATGGCCTCGAAAAGGACACAATAGAAAGAAAAAATACAAAGTCCTAAGGGCTACTTTTACTTCGAGTTCGAGAGATCATTCTCACTCGACTAGAAATCCTAAGGGCACCAAATTTCGAGTTCAAGCAAGTCCTCGCTCGAACATAAAGCCTAAGGGCTACCATAATTCGAGTTCAAACATTTGCTCAAGAATTACCGGTAAAAAACGGTCGAGGGAAGTACTTACTATCGGTCCTTACCATCTCAACCTTGGACCTTCGAATACAACTTCGTAATTTTATGCCAAGACTCTCTGATCTTTGTATAAATCAATGAAAAGACAACAGACTCATAATCCATGGAAAGGAAAAAGTTTTACATATTCATCAAAACCTTTTACAAGGGAAACATGGCCAGATGGAAGTTCTTTACAAAAGGTCGAAGCAGCCTCAACAGAAATACAAAAACTATTTGAAAACCTAAGTGGCCTAGTCATCTCCGGGAGTGGAATCTTCGCGCTCAGGGTCTTCTCCACTTTCGGATTCACTTAAGCTTTCAGATTCGTCATCATCATTGGGATAAGCTAATTTCCTAGCTTCAGCTTCGAACTCTTTAGCGTTCTCAATCTCGGTTGTGAGGTCAAAGCCTCGAGCATGGATTTCTTCAAGGGTCTCCCTTCGATATTGACATTTGGCGTGCTCGGCGACCCCATTTGCTCGAACCTGAGCAGCCTCGGCAACCTCCTTTGCTCGAATCTGAGCGGCTTTGGAATCAGCCCAGTAAATAGCCACCACTGCATCAGCATCAGCCTTGGTTGCTTTAACCTTCGATTTGGCCGCTTCAAGCTCCGTGACCAAGTTCTCCCAAACAGAAACTGCTAAACCCAACTGGGACTGGAGCCCCTCTATTTTATTGACATGCACCAAGGTTTTCTTTTTCATACTTCAAAGCTAGATTTCAACTGAGGCCAGCTAGGCTCGGCCAGTCTCTTTTTCTGAGGCCAGGTGATCCATGTTCTTCTTCCATTCTTCGGCCTCAGTTTTTAATGCATCTACTTCTTCACGAAGTTTCCCGATCACATCAAGCTTTTGTTGGAATTGCGGGTTCAAACCATTAGCCACTACGTATGAGTCACCCTCACTAACTTCAAAGATTATTCTTACGTGCTCAACTAGTTTGGTGTGTTCTTTTTGAGCCATTTCTAGCTCAGCCCGGAGGCCTTTAGCTTCCCCTTCTCTTTGCTCACTGTAACGCTTGAGGGGATCATTTTCCTTAGCAAGCCCTCGTACCTTGGCCTCATACCGTCTCGACTCCCTTCGAAATCGGAGAAAGTCTTCGTGATGAAGCACTGAAGCCTACAAGTACAGAAAATGAGGTTGTATAAAAACAAAGCACAAGTACAAAGAATTGACATCGTCAAGGAAATCTGGGATTACCCTATTGGCGCATGTAGAGCTTCGTTGAAAGGCAGGGTGCTTCCACCTCGTCCATTTTAGCTTTGTCTTGTTCGGTTACCAGGAATCGGAGATACCTGGCCACCCCTACGGGGGCAGAAAGGATCCGAGCATTTTTTGGAACCGAAATGACGACTGATCGCTTTCAGTCAGGGTCTATACTAAGGGCAGGGAATTGATCGATCAACTTAGGGCCAGAAGAAGTTTCACTCATTCCCGAACTCTTCCTCGGAACCTCCAACTCACGTAAGTCGGAGACATCCTCCACCCCAACAAAATAGCCACGTAAAGGGTTTTCCGCTCCATGAACCCCTTCACCGTGTCAAGTCTCCACCGCCTGAGCATCCTTGATCATCGACTCAGTGAACAAAGGAAACGAGGGGGAATATCTAATATCTATCACCCCAAGTAAATCTTTGGGGGTGCCGCCTTCATCTCGGGGGACCTCGATCACGGTTTAAAGACCAACATCAACCGCCACCTTGATAGCCTTCTCACCTCGAGGTGAAGCGTCTTCAACTCTTTCTGGCTTGGGGACCTTGGCCGAGGCTTCCTCCCAAGCTCATCAAGTAGAGGCAGAGCATTTTCAGCTCCTTCGGCACAGGGATTCTTTGAATATCGACACCAGCCTGCACTCGGGCCACCAGCTTGGTTTCTTCCTTTTCTTCTTCTTCGGACTTATCCCTTAGCCGAAGGACTGAGTCAAAAGATAGGGAGATGATGTTTCCCTTGGGTTAACGAGCTTTCTTCTTTTTGGGCTTCTTTTCATCCAATTTCGTGGAATTCGTAGCCTCTTTCCTCTTCCTCTCTTTTATCTGCTTCAAAGCGGATGGTTGGGGAAGGATTTCTTCATCACCAGACGGAGTCTACATTGCCACGTCCTTCCCGAGACCTACAAAAGAAAGATGACTAAGATCGGGGAGAAATTCGAACAATGGTAAATCGTTGAGTCATAAAGGAAAATTTACCATGATTACGGGACTCCCATTGATCCTTCGACAAATCACGCCATACGCGCTCAACATGTGTCTTCTGCAAGAGTAGGCCCCTGACCCAGTCCTCGAGTTGGGGAACCGCATCGGGCATCCAAGCAATAGCTGCAACAAAAACACTAATAAGAAAGGGAGAAAAACAAACAATAAACAAAAATTTAGGACGAGGTTATACTTACCATTCATATTCCATTTCTTAGGAAATGGAATACGCTCGGCCAGAATCAAGTCCGAGGTCTTCACTCGAACAAACCATCCCATCCAGCCCCTGTCTTTATCCTCATCTATACTCGATAAAGGTGCATTGGTGGCCCGTCGAGTAAGCTTTATTAGTCCCCCTCGATAGAGTCGGGGACTATACAGGTATATGAAGTGATTGAGGGTGAAGGGACACCTGTAGATTCTGCTCGTGAAGAAGTGAAGTAATATCACTATCCTCCAGAAAAAGGGGTGAATCTGACCGAGGGTCACCTCATACTTCTTGCAGAAATCTATGATAATCGGATCCAAGGGACCCAACGTGAAGGGATAAGTGTAAACACTTAAGAACCCTTCCACATAGGTGGTGATTAATTCTTCGGGAGCAAGAAACACCACATGTTTATTATCCCAATTGCAATCTTTTTTAACCTAGGAGAGGATTTTATCGTGGATCGAGCATATATACCTCGATACCGGCTCACATCGACCCGCTACCGAGGAGGTCTTTTCAACCTTAAATCCAGAATCGATGGCACACCCTCTGAGCAAGAACTCTTCAGGACGTGGCTCTGCTGCTGGTTCCTCGCCGACCGGCCATGACGATGAAGCTATCTCCTTTTATGGAACAATTGATGTTTTATACGTCAATACCACACAAGAGGGGGGTGATTTATGTGGTGTCCTATTTTCGCGTGCACTTATTATAGAAGGACTAGGTTCTTCTATGTGTTCCAACTCCTATTGTTTACGGAATAATAAATACAAAAATTAAAGAACATAGAGATTTTTACGTGGAAAATACCTGGCTTAAAAGGTGAAAAAACCAAGACCTACTTCCCAATAGGATTTTACCAAAACTCTTTACTAAATCAGTGCGCCAATACAACATTTACAAACACTCTTTTGTAAACCTAGGATTACCTCTAATCTCTTGTAGCAAACTAGCCTCTAGCTATTTGCGACAAACTCCAAGTTAGCTATAACTTAAACATAAAGTACCTATTACAGACGCTTCTAGATAAAGCTGAAAAGGTACAAGTTAAAACCACCTACTACAAATCTAGACTAAAAGACAACGGTTGGAACTGGTTCTTATAGCTGGTTCAAGTAGCTTCAGATTCGCACACTCAAATTTCACACGAACTGCTTGCAAAATTGCCTCGCTAATTTTGCTCTCAATTCTTGCTTAGCTTCTACTTTTGTGTGTACCTATACAACAAGAAAAATCTGCAATATATAGGATTAGTAGATAAGGAATAACTAGAGTTCTAATGCTACTCTTCCTTGGTGGAAGAGTTCTAGTTAATCTCAACTCCTCAAATCCTTCCTTATCTTAGATTTTGTTCTTGCTAAATAAGGAGTCCTTCTCCTTATTATTTTTGCAATCTTTTCGATTAGGATATATCTCTATTTTACCAGATTTTGTTTATCTCCTTTATGTGTACCTCGCGTGCCTTTGACTCTACTTGTGTCTATGTTTGCCAATGATGGACCTGGTTAATTTCTGAGTTCCTTTGTCAATCTTCAAAATTATTCAATGTCTTGAGCTAACAAATTCCCCTTTTTTGATGATGACAAACTTTGTGTGCCCATAAACTTAGGCCTGTCTCCATCTTAATCCAACATTGACACATATTAGAGTATTAAGCATTTATCACAAAAGAACCAAGGACATTAGGTTATAAATATCACATGTTCAGAGCAGCATAACCATTCTTCCCCCTTTTGTCATCATCGAAAAGTTGCAAAAATTATGTTAATCCCAGACGTTTAAGAATTACTCATGGCCACTTGGGCAACTGCAACTTCAATCATGTATTAATAATCAATAATCAACTAAGAATTCAAACTATCAAAGAAATAGAAACACTGAATAAGAAAAAAAGCATCAGATTTCATTGATAAAAAGTACGTTTCTTCCACAATCCACAAGATGAAATAAAAACAGTTAAAAACATGATCAAAAAAACAAGAAGTCCTGAGTCTGGGTCACTGATATTCTAGGCAGGGTAGGCAATTAATGCTTGGAAGAGCTAGAGGCTGGGGTTTTGGCTTGGAGAAAAGTCACCATATCTTGAAGAATTCCCCCATTCTTCTCCCTTTCCTTTGTAAGCTCAGTTCTGAGAGCATCCTCTTATATTCAACCTCTGCTAAATGATTCTTCAGGCTTGCAATTTCACCATCTTCGCCCCACTCTCCTGCACTAGAGCTCTGACTTTGCTGTAGGTGTCCTCTTTGATGAAGCAGGTTCATTGGGGATGTCATTAACCTAATAATCACAAGCCAAAATACTTGATTCCAAAGTGGTCCTTGCTTGTGGTCATCTATGCCTTCTTCAGAGGCACCTTGTAATGAGAAAGTACAGTACTAAGAATGAAGCCATATAGAATGGCATGGGCTTTGGAACCATTGACAACTCTGTCCAAAAGCTGAATTATGAACCAAGGCCAGTTTATCTACCTCCCACTATCCAGACACTCCATCAAAACCAAATCCATGTAATTTGCAATGTGCCTCCTTTCCTGTCGTGGCAACACACACTTGTTGATAAATTCAAAGATCAGCTTGTGAGGAGGCTTCATTTCACTCTTATAGACTGCCTTGGGTTCACTCTCTTCTTCATTGTCACAGAACTTTATTGTGATAACCAGGGCAGTTGGAAGAGAATCCAGACTTGGCCATTTCTCCCTAGTTTAGTCATCATAGCCTTCAGAGGGAATGCCATGTATTTCACCCAATTCTTTGGCATCAAAATAAATTTGGACCCCCTTCACCAGGCTGATGACTCTGCCATCTTTGATCTCAGCATTTTCCATGAATTTCACTATTTCATTTCTGGCCAATCTCCCATCCAACTGAAGGACCATGTCCTTCCAGCCCTGTATCTCAAGCTTCTCCAGTAGCAAAATCATTCTTTATTCTTCCAAGTCCTTCAACAACATTCCCTTCAATATTTGTTCGTTTACCAAACTTTGTCAACCTATCCTTCTCACCATCAGACTCAACCACCTTTTCATCACTCCAATCATCTTCTTCAGTGATTTGCACTTTCTTGGGTTTCACTGCGGACCTAGTTCACTTAGCCAAGATAGAGGGTTCAGTAGACTTAGTAACGGATGAAGACTTCTTTGAGGAAGTCTTTGCTTTCTTTGGATTAGGGGTCTGAACATCTACCTCTTCCACATTTTCACTTTGATGGACCAGGTCCATCTCATCTACTTCAACAGCCTCCACAAGCTCAACCACTTTTTCTTTTCCTTTCTCCAGCTTCTTCTTCTTACTCTCCGCTAAAGCTCTCTGTAGCTCCTCCTCACTTTGCTTTAGCTTGCTCCTTGTAGTTCTTCCTCTTGGAAGAGTAATATCAGAACTCTCAGAAGGAACAACTTTTCTTTTCTTATTTGCTCTTGCTATCCCATAAGTTTGAGCTTTAGGAGTTCTTTTCTTCTTTGGATTGTAACTATCGCCTAGATTTTTCAACAAATCCGCCAAGGTTTCCTTAGTAGATGAACCAGGTTCATCTGTGTGCTTTCCCGAATTTACTAACCATGCAGCAGCTTCTCCTGATTCACTTCCCCCTGCCTTCTTAACACCTTCTTCCATTTTTTTTGGCTCAGCTCCATAAATAGCCATTCTAATAGATTCAGAGGTGGGTGAAGTATCAGCCACATCTTTTCCTTTTCCCCTCTCTTCACTCCTTACTCCCCCTCTCTCCTTTTCTTTTTCAGTTTTGTTTTTACCACCTCTCCTTCTTTGCTCCGGAAATTCCACATCTATCACAGACCCAACAAGAATAAACCTAGTTTCTAAATTTTCAGTAATCTCAGAAACACCCTCAGAAGTAGGTTTTAGTACAGAAGATACCCGTTCGGAATCAGAAGATCCTGTTCCTTCCCCCTCAGTTGCTGATTTAAAGGAATCGCTCGAGTTTTGTGATTCTTGAGCCTGGCTTGCTTGAAGCTTGGCATTTAGTTTTCTTGCTAAAGCACCGCTGGCCACTGCTTTTCTAGCGAGCATCTTAACTCTCATTTTTTTGGGTTCGGGGTTAGGACTAGGTTAGGGATGGGTGGAGCTAGGTTGAGGAGGGGTGGAATTATATTGAGGGGTTGTAGAAGACGAAGATGGATTAAAGGGTGGTGGAGTACCAGGATTGATCCACGGATTAGACATAGTGGTTAGGGCTTAGTGATGAAAGGAAAAGATTGAAATCAAAGGAAAATAGAGTTTAAAGGCTTTCGACGTTTTTCAGAGATAATGAGAATTTTCAGCGATGATGATGAGGGATTTAAAAGGGGAAGTGTAATTAATACATAAGGGCAGCTTTTTGGGGTCAATTAGAAGTCTAATCAGTCTGCAACTTTCAATTTGGAATGACGGTTACACTTTCCTAGGATCTAGGTGTTTTAATACGGTAGGGATTCTTCAGTTGAGACGGAAATCGTTCAAATCTTTATAGGATAGACTTTGAAAGATTTTGGACTTGGGTAGACTTCTTCTCATGACTTAAATATTAGTATTTCAAAAATGTGTAGAGTGTAGAACACATACCTCACCTTTCAGATGAACCAGCACTGATGAACCAGGTTCATCACTTAGCAATCCTCTTGATCATGTCTCAATTTTCAACAATAGAGAAAATTTCATTAGCAACTAGTGAGTCATATCAAAACATGGCACAGGAGTATACTATTTACAGTATGAGACTGAGTAACAACTAATCTGATTATTTACACAAGTTTCAGATTTTCTAGCCAATTTTTTTTTCATTTTTGTCATGTACAATCTGAACTGTTTCAGTTAGGTGATCTTAATCATCCCTAACTATAACATGTTCCTTTTAAAATTCTCTCTACTCAGTACTTTTGTAAATATGTTAGCAATCTATTTATCAGTAGCACAAAACTCTATGGTGGTCAATCCCTTCTCATAATTGTCCCTTAAAAATGATGTCTAACATCTATGTGCTTTGTTCTTTTATGATGAACGGGGTTCTTTGTCATACTGATAGCACTAGTATTATCACAAAAGATAGAGATACATCCAACATCGATTCCAAAATCCATCAATTGCTACTTAATTCGCAATAGTTGAGCACAACATGAGTTTGCAGCCACATACTCAACTTCAGCAATAGATAGGGCCACAGAATTCTACTTTTTAGTGTCCCAAGACACAAGGCATGAACCAAGAAAGTGTTCCAAACCTGAGGTACTCTTTCTATCCACTAGAAAACCTGTATAGTCAGCATCAATATATCCCACAAAATTAAAGTTACTACCTTTTGGATACCAAAGACAGAGATCAGTGGTGCCTTTTAGGTATCTCAAGATTCTCTTTACATCAGTTAAGTGGGATTCCTTTGAATTAGCCTGAAATCTTGCACAAAGTCCTACACTGAAAACAATGTCAAGTCTACTAGAAGTGAGATACAGCAATGAACCAATCATTTCCCTATACAACTTTTGATCAACAGATGAACCAGGTTCATCTATTATCAATTTTGTGGTTGTTGCAAATGAGTGTCAATTTCTTTGGACTATTTCATTTTAAACCTTTTAAGCAACTCTTTTACATACTTTTGCTGATGGATCATAGTTCCATTTGAATTTTGTTTAATTTGTTAGCCTAAAAAAAATTAAGCTCACTCATCATGCTCATTTCAAATTCACTCCCCATTAGTTTAGCAAATTCTTTACTTAGCTTATCAATAGTTTCTCCAAAAATTATGTCATCCACATATATCTGAACTATCAAGAGGTCTTTACCTTTTTCTTTCAAGCACAAAGTACTATCAATTTTACCTCTCTTGTAGCCATGCTCAAGCAAGAACTTTGGTAACCTTTCATACCATGCTTTAGGAGCTTGCTTGAGTCCATACAGTGCTTAGTCAAGTTTGTACATATGATCAGGATTCTCCTTGTTCTCAAACCCCGGAGGTTGCTTGACAAAGACTTCTTCCTTTAGATATCCATTTAGGAAGGCACTCTTGACATCCATCTGGTGAAGCGTGAATTCCATGTGAACAGCAAAGGCTATGAGGAGTCTTATAGCTTCCAACCTTGCCACTGGAGCAAAGTTTTCATCAGAGTCTATGCCTTCCTAGTGACTATATCCTTGAACCACCAATCTTGCCTTGTTCCTAGTAACGGTTCAATCTTTATCAAGTTTGTTTCTGAAGACCCACTTACTGCCAATTACTGATCTATCCAAGGGTCTTGGTACTAGATGCCACACTTGACTCCTTTCAAATTGGTTGAGTTCATCTTGCATTGCATTTATCCATTATGCATCCTACAAAGCCTCAGCAACATTTTTAGGTTCAATAATAGATAAGAAAGCATCAAAAGCACAAAGATTCTTTAAAGAAGATCTAGTTTTAATTCCAGAGGTTGGATCAGTGATGATGTTCTCAATAGGATGAGAACTTTTATATCTGTAAGGTTTCACAACCAACTGGTTACTCTTTGATGTTCCTTCAATGCTTTGTTGTTGTGGAACAGGTTCAGGCACAGGTTCCAACAAAGTTTGGGAATTATTTTGTTCTATTCCCCCTGTCATGTTGCCCGGGATAGATGAACCTGTTCCATCACATGTTCCTTCCTGCAGTGTTGCTTCAGTATGGGCTGTGATCTCATGTGGGTTTCTAGCTAGCTCAATCACTTCATCATCTTGTTCCTGTCTCTAAAAAAGAATGTTAGTTTTATCAAAAACCACATGTACACTTTCTTCAACACACATAGTTCTTTTGTTATAAACTTTATAAGCTTTACTATGTAAAGAATATCCTAATAATACTCCCTCATCACTTCTAGGATAAAACTTACCTAGGGAGTCTTTACTATTGTTGTGCACAAAGAACTTGCAACTGAATGTCCTAAGGTGGGATATATTTGGCTTTCTCCCTTTAAGTAACTCATATGGAGTCTTCTTTACAAGAGGTCTTGTCATGCACCTATTTATGATATAGCATGCAGTATTTACAGCTTATGCCCAGAAGCTATGGGGTAGTTTACTAGAAAGAAGCATAGTCCTAGCCATATCTTCAAGTGTCCTATTCTTTCTTTCAACCACTCTATTTTGTTGTGGATTTCTAGGAGCAAAAAAATTATGATCTATGACATGTTCATCACAAAATTCAGCAAATTTAGCATTTTCAAATTCAGCGCCATGATCAGACCTAATTGATGCAAGTTGATTTCCTAATTGTTTTTGAGTTTTTCTAACAAAAGAAGTGAACATGTCAAATGCTTCATCTTTAGATGTTAGAAATAAAGTCCAGGTAAATCTAGAATAATCATCAACAAGAACCATCACATATCTCTTACCACATCTGCTTAATGTTCACATTGGATCACAAAGATCCATATGAACCACTTCCATCGTTTTGGTGGTACTTACCACTTTCTTACTTTTAAAAGAGGATCTTACCTGCTTCTCCCTTGCACAAGCCTCACAAACTTTGTCTTCCTTGAACTTAATGTTAGGCAATCCTATCACTAAGTCCTTGGAGACTAATTTGTTGAGTTGTCTTAGACTTGCATGTCCAAGTCTCTTATGTCAAATGAGGGGATCACTGTCTAGCACACTTAAGCAGGTTAGTTCATTTTCTGAAAGTGTGGACAGATCTATAATTTATTTATTGTTCACTCTTTTTCCCTGCAAAATAATCTTGTCAGTGGTAAGATTTATCACAAAACATTTTGTAGAGGTGAATGCTACCAGGTTAGTCTATCACACAACTGTGACACACTGATTAGGCTATATTTCAGGCCATCTATCAAGTAGACATTCTCAATGGAATGAGTGTATTCTTACCTACCTTACCAACCCCAATGATTTCATCTTTCTTTCCATTTCCAAATGAGACATTTCCTCATTTGAGGTCCTCAAGTGAAAGGAACTGGTCCTTGTTGTCAGTCATGTGATTTGAGTAGCCACTATCCATGTATCATATTTGGTTGTTCCCTTTCACTTGAACCTAAAAAATGAAATCGGGGGTTAGTTAGGAACACAAATTAGTTTGGGTCCCTTTCTATAAGCAAAAGGATGAATTAAATTATTTTCAGCCCAACTTGGCAGCCAATTCTCCCCTTGAACAAAACTTTTGTTCTTTGGACTGGCTTTTCCTTTTGCATTACATTCATTTTTATAGTGACCAGTCTTACCACAATGGGTACAAATTTTGTTCTCAGGAAGAGTGAGGTACTTGCTTTTAGGATCCCACTTAGGCAGCTGATTCCCAAAGCCAAGTCCTCTTCTATTGCTACTATGATGTTCCTGTAGTCATGTCAAAGCATCGGAGGATCTGTTCGATTTACAAGTTCTGTCTAGTTCATGCTTGACCTTGATTAGTTCCTCCTTCAACACTCTTACCTTTTCATCCTTCCTATACAACTCATCTTTTAGTTTACCTACATTTTCTTCTAAGGTGAGTTGAGAGTTGCCAGCTATCTTCTTACTGGTTCCTAGTTTCAGTTTTAGATTTTCAGATTTTAACTCTAGGATATTTGCTTCAAATGTATGAACCTGGTTCTTTAGAGCAGTATTTCACTCACAGTCTCACTGACTCTGAGTTCCAGGTTCTTACACTTTTGCTTTTAAAATTACACAATCCTGAGACAACTGTTCCTTTTCCTTGTTTATTACCTCAGATTCATCAATAAAATCTAGCAGCAATTCAGAGAGTTTTTCTTTAGATAAAAACTTAATCTTGTCTTTGAGATGAATTATACTTACCTCAGATTCCTCATGAGATTCCTCTTCTGATTCGCCAATTTCTATAAGTGCTTGTTCATCTCCATTTTCATCATCTGATTCCTCATCTAAACTTTCTCCCCAAGTAGCAACCATAGCCTTTGTTGATCCTTTATTCTTCTTGGGATGAACCTGTTCCTTCTTCTGATTCCTTGGTTCAGATCTTTCCTTCCTCCATTCAATTTCCCATTGAGGTCAGTTCTTGATGTGATGATCAGTCTTCCGACACTTGTAGCAACCCTCATTTGTCATTTTTCAAGTACCCTTGTCTTGTTGTAATTTCCACCTCTTGAGGAACCTTTTCCTCTCATGAGGTATTTCTTGAAATCCTTGGTGATCATAGCCATTTCATCTTCCTCCAGACCAACTCCTTCAGTGATTCTGAGTGCCAGACTTCTTTCCTTCTTGGGCGCATCCATCTTCATGGCCTGCTTTCTAAGTTCATAGGCAGTGAGATTTCCAATCATCTCATCCAGTTTAAGAGTTGCAATGTTCTTAGATTTCTGAATAGCAGTGATCTTGCTTTCCCAAGAAACTGGTAGAACCCTTGTCAGAATCTTTTCAACTTTGTCTGCTTCAAGAAGAGTCCTTCCAAGAGACTTTAGTTTATTAGTCAGTGTGGTGAACCTTGTATACATCTCTTGAATGGTCTCTCCTTCCTTTATAGAGAAATTCTCATACTGATAATATAGTAGAGTACCTCTAGACCTCTTCACTTGAGTCGTTCCTTCATGAGAAACTTGCAAAGTGTCCCAAATTTCTTTAGTAGTGGTACAACTTTTAATTCTAGTGTACTCGTCTGGACCAAGTCCACGCACAAGCCACTTCTTGGCCTTAGCATTCTTCTCCCACTTTTTCAAATCCTCACAGTGTAGTCAGCTCTTGTCTTTGGCACATCTACTCCTTCAGCATTCTTCTTCATGGTGGCCAAAGGACCATCCTTAACAATGTCCCATTGCTCGTAGTCTTCTCCGCCTATATGGCCTCTCATCCTATTCTTCCACCAGGAGTAGTACTGGCCATTGAAGAGTGAAGGCCTGGCAGTTGATTGTCCTTCCCAGTTCCCAGGTGGTGCACTCATTTTGATCTTCTCCTAAGGTGTTAGCCTCTTCAAGGATAACTCACTCTGATACCAATTGATGTTTTATACATCAATACCACACAAGAGGGGGGTGATTTGTGTGGTGTCCGATTTTCGCGTCACTTGTTATAGAAGGACCAGGTTCTTCTATGTGTTCCAACTCCTACTGTTTGCGGAATAAAAAATACAGAAATTAAAGAACACAGAGATTTTTACGTGGAAAACACCTGGCTCAAAAGGTGAAAAAACCACGACCTACTTCCCAGTAGGATTTTCCCAAAACTATTTACTAAATCAGTGAGCCAAAACAATATTTACAAAAACTCTTTTGTAAACCTAGGATTACCTCTAATCCCTCGTAGCAAACTAGCTTCTAGCTATTTGCGACAAACTCCAAGTTAGCTATAACTTGAACACAGAGTAACTATTACAGAAGCTTCTAGATAAAGCTGAAAAGGTACAAGTTAAAACCACCTACTACAAATAAACTAGACTAAAAGACAACAATTGAAACTAGTTCTTCTCGCTGGTTCAAGTAGCTTCAGATTCGCACACTCAAATTTCACACGAACTGCTTGCAAAATTGCCTCGCTAATTTTTCTCTCAATTCTTGCTTAGCTTCTGTTTTTGTGCGTACCTGTACAATAAGAACAATCTGCAATATATAGGATTAGTAGATAAGGAATTAACTAGAGTTATAATGCTACTCTTCCTTGGTGGAAGAGTTCTAGTTAATCTCAACTTTTCAAATCCTTCCTTATCTTAGATTCTGTTCTTACTGAATAAGGAGTCCTTCTCCTTATTATATTTGCAATCTTTTCGATCAGGAGATATCTCTATTTTACCAGATTTCGTTTATCTCCTGCATGTGCACCTCAAGTGACTTTGACTCTGCTTGTGTCTATGTTTGCCAGTGATGGACCGGGTTCATTTCTGAGTTCCTTTGTCAATCTTCAAAACTATTCAATTTCTTGGGCTGACAACGGTTTTTGAAGTCTAGGCCATTTTACTTTTATGAATGAAGAAGAATGGAAACTAAGAAGAAACACTTGGTATTTTGTGATGAGACAAGCGAAGAAACACCAAGATCTGAAAGAGAAAAGCTATGAGGGACGCGAAGGATTAAAAGATAAGAGTGAAGAAGATTTGAAAATAAAGTTTGGGCAAAAGAAGAAAGATATATTTATAGGTTTAAGATGACGGTTCAGTACCGATAGTGGCCGACAATAGCTGACAGACATTTAATGCCTCGACACTCGAAATGGCGGGACGTTTCAGTATCCACTTGTCGCTAACGTCATGCTCGTTTTCGTCGCTTACGTTATGACATGTCGAGATGGGATTGGAAAAGTTCATATCGTTTCTTGGCGTCCTCTCTCTGAACGAGGGGGCTATCTGTACACGGTCAAAGTCGGGGTTGTCCTGGAACAAGCAGGCCAAGGTTCGACCCCATGTTATATCGGACCGCGGTATAAAGTTAGATTGTCAAGCTCGTAACCCAGAGACCAATCGAGATCGAGGTCGGCCAAAATTGAAACCAGGCAGGAAAGAGATCGAGCAAGATCGAAGGAAGTTTATCGAGCCAAATAATGGAAAGCCAAAATATCCATAATCGGGCGAGGATCACGGTGAAAATCTCGGCATGCATCAAGAAGAGGCCGACTAATTAGATAATCATGGGATTTCATGTTGTATTTATAATTGTATCAAAAGTAGGATTCCCCTACTATATAAAGGGGGTATGATCATTTGTAAAAGACATCATATTCACGCAATACCAAGCAATACACTACCTTTCTCTTAAGCTTTCAATGCTTTGTTCTGATCATATTTTCTAGTAAAATATCCGTTTGATTCGAAGGTGACTTAGCTCGAAGGTCAAAGCTGCACATCTTATTAATTTGCTTTATTTTTCTTTACAGTCAATTTCTTATATCAATTTGTATATTTTTTTAATTTGTGTCAAGATAAATCATGTATCCGTAAAATCACGTATAAATTCAATTGTTATCCGTTTTAGGTTAAACAACAATAAATATACAAAAGACAAAGCCATGAAATCAAAATCATGATTGACTGTGTCATGGCCCTAAATTTGCACTTGAAGTGTCATGTGTGTGAGAGAAGTTTCAGTGCTTTCTTTAGCAGAGAGATCAAATTTCAGAAGCTCATTCATTAATTTCGTGACTTGTGAAGTTGTAATTGTACTCTGTCACACACCATTAATTCACAATGAATTGACTAAACGAGCACACCAGAAGATGGTAATAAATGCTACAATTAGGATCTAACGTGAGATCAGAAAATTGTATATTTCCAACAGGTAGTGTTGGATCTAACACATATCTAACTTTTTGTTTTCATCCACGAAACAGAAATTAAAATGTTTAAATGTGGAAAAACATTCACAAACGTAAGCAGATTTTGGATCTAACTTAACACTAAAGTTAGCTCAAGAAGTGAGGATTGTGACCATTTAAAATGACAAAACATCTCATCCATAGCCGATGCGGGACACTAACAACCACCCCCCACCCCCTCCACGCACGTCCAGGGCGGGACATCTAGATTATGAAAAAATAAGATGAGGCCTAACATCGGGTGAAACAAGAATTGATGGGCGTGATATTGACTTTGAATCTAATTCAACCTAAAGCTAGTTCAAAAGGTGAGGTGAGAATTGTCTAAGACTATATAAAGAGACTAAACACCCCATCCATACAGTGGCAAAGCCACATTGAAGCAAGGGATGTCAACGATACTTTTCGCTCGAAAATTACACTATTTTGCTGGATAAAAATTACTTATTTTATGTATATTTACTATGCGTTGACCCCCTTTAATTTTTCGATGTATTTAATTATTTATATTTTAATACTTCTTAAGAAAAATTCTGGATCTGTCACTGCATCCATAGCCGATGCGGAACACTAACATGATCTTGCAAATTTAGTATCCATTCTCTAATCCACATTAATTTTTATATTTCAATTATGGAAAAGTGTAAAGCTTAAATTGTAATTAACACTTCATTAATTGGAATGCAACATGTAAGTCCTCTAACATGATTGTAGCTATATTCTCTTTCTCTCTCTCTACATACGGTAACCTAATTTAACCTAATTTTATTGTTTTTGTGTTTTTAGAGTTTTACTGATTTTTAAATAATAATAAAAGATTAAAACGTGTTTGGACAAAGAAACAAAACTATAATTTTCGAAAAAAAAAATTAATTTGAAGTTGAAACAAATATGCATTTGTCTAACTAGCTAGGGTTCAGTATTTCTCGTATAATACATCGAAAGAGAAGCTCATTCAGAGGTTCAACTAAAGTAAATTTCGAGCTAAAAATTAATCCAGATCAGATCTAATAAGTAATACCTTGAATCCAATTCAAAGTATTAAATTTAAACTATGTGTAGGAGAGATCAAATACCAATAGCTATTAATTACCGTAATATTTAACTAAGCTAATATTTCATTTAAAACTATATGTTATGCGATATAGTTGATAATCCATCTTTTCCTTTTTTTTATTGAGTGATATATTTGTTCCACATGCACTCTATAGACTGTAGAGGCTGTCGAAATTTTTTATAACGGCCTTTGACTAATTCACTCATTATATTAAGGTTTTGAATTGTATATTCAAATATTCACATCATATCGTAATTAACTTTTAATAAGCTTATTCATAGTTGTGAATGTTATTTAACGTTAACATATGCTACAAATAACAAGTATATAGGAACAACTATTGTTCGTATACATAATAACTAAATAGGAATGGAAGGAGTAAAATGTAAATGATCAAAATCTTTTCACATTTTCTAAGTTTGATATAAATGTCACGAAATTTTAAAATATCAATATATAATGCCAAATAAAGTCAAGCAATTATGTAAATAGTCTATATCACCTCTTGTTTTTATCATATACTTCCTCCGTTTCATTTTATGTAAATCTATTTCCATTTTAATCCGTGCCAAAAAGAATAATTTTTTTTTCTATTTCGAAAAATAATTTGCCTTTATACAATGATTTATAGCTACACAAAATAATTGTGTCTCATTTTACACCACAAGTTCAAAAATCTTCTTTTTTTTCTTACATACCGTGCCCAGTCAAATGGGTTTACATAAATTGAAACGGAGGGATTTTTTTTTTTTTTGCATTATAATTTAATTATGTCCACGTCAGAAATTCGGCAGTTCCATAATTGCACATGTAATGTGTTCCCAAAATTATGCATGTGGTTAGTGGATAAATTACAAACATCAGCATTAATCATAAAGGTGATTATTACTGAAAACCAATCATGTTCATTCTTTTAAGAGGCCAGATCTTAAATTTCCCTAAATGGACATTTCATTTCTTCTTTTTTTCCAACTTCTGCAGTTTGGTTTTCCCTTTTATCTTACCTTTAATAATATGTTTAAGATTGTAAGGTTAAGGATGTTTTTGGTATGTGCCAAACTTTTAAATTCTTGTTTTCTTTAACTTCATATTCAGGCAAACCCAGCCATACCAAAAAATGGTAGCAGATGTTTTAGCTAAGTATGACTTTAAGTTGCCCAGTTTGTTGTGTGTACCGTGGAATAAGTCTCTACTTTTGCCCTCAAGGATTACACGCATGATCTAACAGGCGTGGCTCATAAACGATCTATTCTCACTTGTATTTTTGTAAACCAATATGACACCACTGTTGTAAATCCACCGCAAGTGCGAGCACAAGACAGCCACAACCATCAAGAATGTAGCTATATAGATATTGAATCATTATTTTTTGTAATGATCCATCTACTGATGAAACTATACATGTAGAATGTCTTTTTTCTTATGCTATCAGTGGTGCACCTGCACCTCCCTCCTTGTACGCTTATTCTGTTTTGAAGTAATGAAAGTACTTAATCTTATAGACCGAGAAAAAAAACTATCCAACAAACAACAACAGTTAACATTTCAATCCCAAAGTTGTCTCCCTTCATTTCATTTTATGTGATGTTATTTGAGTGGAACATAGTTTTAATAAAAGATAATTAAAATTTATAGTGTAAACAAGCAAATAGATATTTGTGTTGGCGATAGATTTTCTCATTAAGGAAAATAAACAATTTAAAGTTATATTAAACATAATTGGACCTATCTATAACAATCATCCTCTATAATAATATTTTACTATAGCGGTTAAATTTTCTTTGGAATCGATTTTGCATGTTATGTGATACTAGATGTTGTCTATAATACCATTTTGCTATAACAACTAAGAAAATTTCAATGCAGTTATAAAAAGATTTGATTATATGTAAAAATTATCATTCTTTTTGGACTTACTAAAATTAGACGTGCATCACATAAATTGGAGCGATACTACTCCATACTCCCTCCTAGGAGTGGCAAATGAGCGGGTCAAGTCGGATATGATTCAGGTCGAAAACGGATAATGAAAAAACGAATAAATTATCCTATCTGACCCATATTTAATACAGATAAAAAAGGGGTTAGCCGACGGATAATATGGGTAACCATATTATCTATGACTTCTTGCATGTGATCACTTTTGGGAGAATTCTTAGTCTCCCTAACTTGAGGAACCTCCAATTTGAAGCTTTACAAATGTAAAAGTTAGACTCATTAGTTATCCATTTTCTAAATGGATAATATGATTCTCATCCATATTTGACCCGTTTTTAAAAAGTTCATTATCCAACCCATTTTTTAGTAGATAATATGGGTAGTTAACCGTTTTTTTTTAATCATTTTGCCACCCGTACTCCCTCCGTTGGCCCGATCATGTCATTCCAACACCTCTGATCCTACATGTAGGGTCGGGAGAAGGGTAGAGTATACACAAATCTTTATCTCTATCTTATGTGAGGTAGATAGGTTGTTTCGGATAAACACTCGGTCGAAGAAAATAATTTTCTAAGCAATAGTAGTAGTACTGTATTATTTATTTATTTGATGTCACTACCATGCAGTTAATGAAAATCATATCATCCTACCTGTATATACAGATATAGTAGTAATACTTCATTGACTAATCAATCTCCTCACATTTCCCTCCATAGCCTATACCAAGTTCCAACCACATTCACTCCCTCCAACTTTTCTTTACCAATTCATTGTTTTCATCATTTTTTGTCTACTTTCATACATGAATTCTGCTAATTAACCCTTAAAACTTACTATATTCTCTTTGTCATTGATCAAATGGGCTGTTCTTTTAGCTCTACTAAGAAAAAACCTTCAAATCCTACTATTTCTTCACCTAAATCTCACACCAAACAAACCAGAAATACTCATAGATCTCCACCACTTACACTTCCATTTCTCGAAGAAGAAAAAGTGAAAGAAGTTCTCTCTGAAACTCCCACCATACCAAAAAATAATCATCAAAATATTTTGGAACAAAAAAACCATAATGATAGTGTTTTAAAAATAGCCAAGATTTTCAACCCTAAGGAACAACTTTCCCAGGAGCAGTACAGAAACTTCAGCAGAAGTATCCGGGTCGGGTCAGACCCGAAAGATAATACTAGTAAAGAGCTCAGCCGGCATATCCGGGTCGGGTCACATCCGAAGGACACGATCAAGGAGATCAGCAGGCATATTCGGGTCGGGTCGGATCCGAAAGAGATGATCAAAGATGTAGGAACTCAGCTCCGGCAGAGGTCCCCTGCAAAGTACCGGAACAATACTTCTCCGGCAAAAATAAGGCCGGAGCAATTATCTGGGTCGGGTCAAACCCGGAACACTTCTCCAGCTAGAATAAGGTCTGATCACTTATCTGGGTCGGGTCAGATCTGGAACACTTCTCCAGCTAAAATAAGGTCTGATCACTTATCTGGGTCGGGTCAGATCCGGAACATTTCTCCTGGTCGGGTCGGGTCAGGAAAGAATACCGGTGGATTATCAAGAAAAGATAACGGGGAGAGTTCATTTAGGAGAACAAGGTCACCGGTGATATGTGCAGATCAAAATGGAGGAACAAGAAACAGTATAAGTAGATGCCCGTCGGCAAGGAAATCCGGTAAGTCGCCGGGAAGGGTGAGATCGGAATTGGGTGACCGGCGCCGGAAGCCGCCGGTGGAAGCTGGAAATGATAGTCACAGGGAAAATAGAGAAAACAAGCTGACAAATGGAAAAAATGAATCTCTTGAAAATCCATTAGTGTCTATGGAATGTTTCATTTTTCTTTAAAATGTATATTTGGATATTTAAGTAACCTATGTTCTTTTATTTTGTCTATCTTTTGTTTTTTGAAGTTGTAAATGTTGGTACTTTTTTAGAGAATTAAAATTTATGTGTACTTATTGGTTCAGTAAACGAATAAATATTTCATAAGGTAAAATAAATCAAGCTTAGTGCAATAAGTCAAAAACTATTGACTTGTGACTTGTATAGAATGTGATATATATTTTACCCTAAAAAACATGAGACGGTTTTAGGCGTTTGGATAATATTTTCTTGAAGTTAGCAAAAAAATAAATATTTGAAGTTGAATTTTTTATGGTAAGGAGGAAAACTCGCAGCCGCTACAATCTTTGTGTGTGATAATCCAAAAAGTCATCTCTTGTTTTAGAAGTCAAAACTGTGTTCCGAGACCTTGAAAACCTCCTTTTATCCGGAAACTTTTATGTGAAAAACTTAGAAAAATACTAATTTTGTCTTTAAAATTGAATTTAAGTTGACTTCGGTCAATATTTTGGGTAAACGTATCCGGACCCGTGATTTGACGGTCCCGGAGGGTCCGTAGGAAAATATGGGACTTGGGCGTATGCCCAGAATCGAAATGCGAGGTCCCAAACCTGAGAAATGAATTTTTGAAAGAAATTATTTTACTGAAAATATAAGAGTTTTTGGAAATTTGATTATATTTGAAATTGATGGTATTGGGCCCGTATTTTGGTTCCGGAGCCCGGTACAGGTTCAAAATGATATTTTAGTTGTGTCTGTAAAATTTGGTAAGAAACGGAGGTCATTTGACGTGATTCGGACCCGTAGTTGTGAGATTTGGAAGTTTTGATATTTTTCTTCGATTTTTATGCTAAATTCGTTGTTTAAGATGTTATTTGGCGATTTGATCGCACGAGTAAGTCCGTAGGATATTTTTGAGGTTGTGTACATGTTTGGTTTATAGCCTCGAGGGCTCAGGTGAGTTTCCGGTAGGTTTCGGGGTGTTTGAACTTGGAAAATCACTGATGGTGCACCAGTTCTGGTGCGCCCGCACCTGCGAGCCTAAGGCCGCAGGTGCGAGACTGCATGCGCGCATCCTTAGTTCGCAGGTGCGGTCCCCTCGCACATGCGGACCCTTTCTCCACAGAAGCAGTTCCGCAGGAGCGGATACTCCTTCGCAGGTGCGGCCCTCAGTTGTCTTGCCTATTTCCGCAGGTGCGACCGTTTTTTCGCAGCTGCGTAAGCGCAGGTGCGACCCAAGCACCGCAGGTGCGAAGGTCGGGCAGTGAGTGTTTTTAAATTAGAACTTCAGTTGTTTCTTCTTCAACTTTGCACAAAAATAGAAGACCTAAGGCAATTTTCCAAGAGATTTTCTTCCCAAATCATAGGTAAGTGTCCACTACCTAATTTTCTTCAACTTTCTAATATTTTTCATCAATTATCATCAAGAATCCTAGGGTTTTAAGGGTATAAAATTGGGGATTTGGGTAGAGTTAGAACTTTTTGAATAATTAGAATTTAGACCTCATTTTGGGATCAGATTCCTAAACTAATTACATATTCGGACTCGTGGGTGAATGGGTGATCGGATTTTGATCCGAACCTCGTGTTTTGACCAAGCGGGTCCGGGGTCAATTTTTTGACTTTTGGGAAGAATGACAGAAAATTCATAATTAAGCATTTGGGTTGAATTATTTAGCATTATTGATATTATTNCTAGATACAATTGAATTGGAGGCAAATTCAAAAGGAAAGCGGTAATCGAGGCTTGAGTTTGATCGTGGAATTCGAGGTAAGTGTTTGGCTTAACCTTAGCTTGAGGGAATAGGTGTTGTGTCCTATTTGCTATGTGTTAGTATCGTGTTCAACGTATAGGTGAGGTGACGAGTACCTATACGTTGGTGTCAAGCATGCCCGTGAGTCGAATATTGTGATTTATGTGATTTTTCATTAAAAATACTTGAGTTTCACTTTATAGCTATCCATGTTGGTGGAAATTCCTTGATATTGATCAGTGTTGAGTATTGGTTTCAGTTGAAAATTTTTATGTGAAGTTGTATACTAAGTGATATTGGTTATAGTTGTTTCCTTTGCCGGGATAGTATTGATTCTACTTTTGGCTCCCTTGCAAGGACGTTATGGCTTTATTATTGTTGTTTATAATGTTGATTTTTCTTGTCGGATTGTTGTTATTGATATTGTTTGGGTAAGGAAGAGTGTAAAGCACGAAGAGTGATGCCGTGTATGATATTGTGAGAGAGTGTAAAAGCACGAAGGGTGATGCCGTGTCATATTATGATATTAAAAGCACGACGGGTGATGTGGTGCCGTTTCTATTGATTTATTGAGAGGATGAGAGTAAAAGCACGAAGGGTGATGCCGTGCATTTCTATTTATTACTAGGTGAGGATGAGAGTAAAATCACGAAGGGTGATACCGTGCATTTCTATTTATTATTTGGTGAGGATGAGAGTACAAGCACGAAGGGTGGTATCGTGCACTTGCTTTTGTGTTACTATTTCTGTTGCTTAAATTGATATCTAATTTGTGCGTTATCTCATTATTTCCATTATTTGATATTTCCTCCCCTCGGCATGTTCCCCTTTCCTTTATGCTTAGCTGCTTATTTCTCGTTGTTATTATTTTCTCCGTATACTATTAAACTGCTTAGGTTGATTTGGTTGTCGTGTCCTAGCCTCGTCACTTCTTCGCCGAGGTTATGCTCAACACTTACTCAGTACATGGGGTCGGTTGTACTGATGCTACACTCTGCAATAGTTTTTTGTGTGCAGATCCCGGTACAGGGCCCTACGGACCCTAGAGTGAGGAGGCTGCCTTCAGTCCATTTGGAGGTTCCGAGGTAGTCCTGCAGGCGTCCCCTCCTACTTCCTTTATATTCTGCTCTTCTTTATCCTGAGACAGATGTATCTATTTTGTTGAGAACTTTATATGTAGTATTCATAGTCAGTCCGTGGAAATTGTGACACCAAATTCTGGGTTTAGTATTATAGATTTCGAAATGGTAATTAGTCAAGTTGCTAGACTTTATTTACTTTCGCACCTTTATTTCTGTTGGTTTTGTTTTCACCTGTTAGTTGTTAATAATAATGAATAAGGTAAATAATCATTAACGTTGGTTTGCCTAGCGGGTTCAATGTTAGGCGCCATCACAATCCCGACAGTGGAAAATTCGGGTCGTGACAAGTTGGTATCCGAGCACTAGGTTGCTTAGGTCTCACAATTCACGGACAAGCTTAGTAGAGTCTGAGGGATCGGTACGGAGATGTCTGTGCTTATCCCCCCAGAGTCTGCAGAGTTTAGGAATGACTTCACATCTTTTCTTCTCTGTCGCGCGATTTGATTTCTCAACACTAATTGTATTTCTACTCTATTCTCTCGTAGATGGCGAGAACACGTGCTTCTTCATCCTCTGATCAGCAGCCCGAGTCTCCAGTTGCAGCTTGAGTTTTTTAGACATTAATACCACACAAGAAGATAGGTTAATTTGTGTGGTATCCAATTTTTCGAGTGCTGTTTCTCTAGAAGAACCTAGTTCTTCTTGGTGTTCCAACTTCTACTGTTGCGGAATAATAAAAGCAGTAAAGTAAAAACACAGAGATTTTTACGTGGAAAACACCTGGCTCAAAAGGTGAAAAAACCACGACCTACTCCTCAGTAGGATTTGCTCAAACTCTTCACTAAAACTCTGAGCCAAACGGACTTACAAAATAAACTCTTTTGTAATCCTAGGACTAACTCTAATCCCTTCGTAGTAACTAGCCTCTAGCTAATTTCTACAAGCTTCAAGTTAACTCTAACTTGAACAATGTGTACCTATTACAATTGCTTCTATGAAAGCTGAAAAGATACAATATTAAATCGCCTACTACAACCAACTAGACTCAATGACAAACAGATGGAACTGGTTCTTCTAGCTGGTCTGTAGCCTTTGTATCGCACAATAATTCTGCTTGCAAAATCTCTGGGAATTTTGCTTTCAATTCTTGATAAATTTTTGCTTTTGTGTGTTGGTCATTCAAGAAAGAATACTTCAATTATTTATAGAGTCAGTTGTTGAGTTCGTCGTACAGTTCTGGTACAACTCTTCCTGGGAGAAAGAGTTCATATTAAACTCAATTTCCTTCCTTCGTTACTGACCTTGCTGAATTCAACTTCTATTCTCTTATCAATTTGCAACCTTTTCGCATTAGGAGACACTCTCTTTGTTCATTGATACTTCACAATCGCATTCATCTCCTATGCATATACGGTCCAAGTGCCAACGCATCAGGTCAAGTATGTGTACTCTGATGGACCTTGTTCAACTGGTCAGACATTTGTCAATCTTCAAAACTATGTAGTGACTTGGGTCAACACAGCTCCTACGAGGGGCCGAGGCCGAGGTCATGCTAGAGGCCGAGGCAGGGGCAGAGCTCAGCCCAGAGCAGCAGTCCCAATGGCGGAGCCTCAGGTAGAGTTTGCTGATGAGGTTCCTGCCCAGATAGTCCCGGTTGGACCAGCTCAGGTTCCCGAGGGGTTATTACCACCCCGGTACTCCAGGATGCTCCGGTCCGTCTAGTGGGCCTCATGGAGAGTTTCGCTCAGGCAGGTTTACTTCCTTCAGCACCAGCCGTCTCTCAGGCTAGGGGAGGAGCCCAGACTCCCGCTACTCGCGCTCCGGAGCAGTTGGCTTCTCAATTTCAGACTCCAGTAGCTCAGCCAGCTGGGGTAGTTTCGCCGAGTATTGTGGCTCAGACCGGTGATGGAGCAGCTATGTCTGCTGATGCTTTGTGGAGGTTGGAACGGTTCACCAAGTTGTTTACTACTACTTACAGTGGTACATCTTTAGAGGATCCCCAAGACTACTTGGATAGCTGCCATGAGGTTCTACGGAACATGGGGATAATGGAGACCAATGGGGTCGACTTTACTACTTTTCGTCTGTCAGGTCCTGCCAAGACTTGGTGGAGAGATTATTGTTTGGCCAGACCAGCTGGATCAATGCCTTTGACTTGGGTCCATTTCTCCGATTTGTTTCTGGATAAGTTTCTCCCTATCACTCAGAGAGAGGATTATAGGAGACAGGTTGAGCATCTCCAGCAGGGTTCTATGACCATCACTCAGTATGAGATTTCATAATAATCTTTTTGTAGCGGAATTAATCTGAGTAATTCTTTTAGGCTTTCTAATATATATTCTATATATTCTAAATTTTTGGTTCTTTGATATTCTTCTATATTGGTTTTTATTAGATCTGTTAGTAGATCTATATTGTCAGTAGTTTGTTGCCAATATTGTAGGTATGTGTGATTCATTATTAATCTGAATATAGACCTAATTCATATAAGTCTACGTATATGTCATCTGGTATAATTAATTCTGTCCAATTTTGATTCATTATCTCTATTATTTCAAAATTAACTAATTTTTCATAAATTATTCTTCTTGCATCATTATCTATATTTTTTAAAACATGTAAGATGAGTATTTTATAGCTAAGGTCATCGTCTAATAAGTATGTATTCATTTTATCATATGTTTGCTAAACATATTCCCTCTAACCTCTATGCTTATTATCCTTATTCATCATAGTACAATAAGTTATTTTATTCATCTTTTCTGGTCACTACCATGCTT
>ML373559.1:0-21193 GCA_005239525.1 Nicotiana knightiana | reverse complement strand
GGTAATGTAGAGTTAGGTCCAAGAAATGCATACCTGAGGTGCACTGGTAAAGGCTTCAGCTCTAACTTGGGTGGTGCATCAACTGAGGGCTTGGCTGGTGGGTTCTCTCTCTTTTCCAAGTGTAGTGTTTCAATTTCAGGAACCCTCGACCATGTCCCTTTTCCTTCCAATGCCAATATCCATTCTGCTAATTCCTCACCGTTCATATCATCTAAGTTCATCAAACATGCAGCCAAAGCATCCTCAACAGTTAAGGCTGCATCATCTTCTTCCAGTATCACGTTCACGGCATCAATAAAAGAGCAGTTAGCGAACTCACTTGGTTGCCTCATAGACTTCTGCACGTTGAATGTGATTTCTTCATTATTGAGCCTCATCTTAAGCTCACCAGTTTCACAATCGATGAGTGCTCTGCCTGTGGCTAAAAATGGCCTTCCCAAGATTATGGGAATTTCCTCATCTACTCGGCAGTCTAGGATCACAAAGTCAGCAGGGAATACAAATTTCCCCACTTGCACTAACACATCGTCTAGAATACCTGACGGTCTCTTTACCGTCCTATTAGCAAGTTGCAGCAGCATGGAAGTAGGCCTGGCTCTACCAATCCCCAGTCTTTTATATATATCCAGTGGCATCAGATTAATGTTGGCTCCCAAGTCACATAGGGCTTTGGCAAAAGAGAAGTTGCCAATAGTACAAGGAATTGTAAAACTTCCTGGATCCNTCTGACAGATTCAGAAGGTATAACGCCATAGTATATGGCGCTATACACTAACGGCACAGTTACCTTTAGTGTATAGCGCCATATACTATGGCGTTATATATAGATCCGTTCTATGTTTTTTTTTTGACTTATTTTAGTTCTATTTGTCCAAATATAACCTACTTGGGTTCCGGACCCACATTTAGTAAAAGAAGTTTGACTTTTTAGCTACCAAATTACTAACGGAGGAACATGAATTCGGATATAGTTGTACTTACACCGACCAAATTTTTACGTCATTATAGTAATTTTTAAATTTTTTTATTCGAATGTATATATCCCTAGCTCTACACATTTGACCAAAAGCGTCCTTCGTTAATTAAGAGTTCCGGGCCCAACTCTCATCTCCTTAGACTTAAACTAAGCGCACGTACAACACTTGAAAATTTGATTACGTTCTTGCACAATTTACTTATGACTTTGATATTCCAAGTCAACCTAAAATACTACACTCAAGATCGCTAAGGGGATATTAGGTAAAAAAGACAAGAGAAATTTGGTAAAGTAAGTTTTTTGTATTAGAGAGAACTTAATTTTTTTGCTTAATGAATTACAAATGAATGACCACTATTAATTGTTACACAAGTCCTTAATATTTACAGATAAGGCTTTTTCTAGAATTCTTTACAACCTTAGAAGATTTCAGGGACTTTCCTAGTAAACCCATAGGGATCTAGGGTCTTCCAAAGGAAATGTCTATACTTCTCTAGAATCTTCACATAAATGATAGTCTTCCTCCTATATAAGCTTCCACATGGCATTAATATATGCCAAGTGGCACCTACGTGGCATGATGGTGTGGCGGGCCATGACACTCGCCCCCGTCCAATTTTGTGCCGCCCTCGGCACAAAGCATCGACACGTACGCGCGCACCTCGCCTTGGCATCGCCGAAGATCTTTGTCCATTAGCCATGATGCCCTATGCAGCGGTTCGCTTTCCCATGTCACAAGGTACTAGTTACCTTTCTTCTTACCCCGTTTGTACTTTGGACGGCTAGCAATGATGGCCTCGATCCTCCGTCCATCGGATGCCTCTCCTTGCTCTTGGCCTGAATCTCCCCATGACTCAACCATGTCTAGCAGCTTTTCAAGCATCGGTTCCATGCTTCCACTCCCTATTTGGCCGCCCTCCGTGGTTCCAGACTTGCTAGCAAACTTGACCCCTCTGCTTGGTGCATCGTCCAAGTCCGATAGCGTGCCATCACTTTGTAACTTGACATCCTCTTCAACTATGTCCGCCCAACTTTTCCTACTGCCACCATGCTCCATTTGCATGGCACCAAGATAGGCTTTAGAATCCCTTACTTTTGGGTTAGATTTCAAGCGCATCCCCCCACTGCAGGCGGTCACTCCTATGTCACCCTTGTGTGCCTGAGCAAAGTTCCCGATCATTGTTGCAAGCTTCCCCAACTCTGGGCATTCACATGCCTGTGGTGATCATTTACAGAAGTAGCACCCCCTTTTAGGCACGTACTCGCTCCCATATTCCGGCCCCTTATCGTTTCTCTTGGACTCATGTCCGTTATGGGATGGCCCCTTGATATTGACCTTGTATACATCGGCTACGCCCTTCCCCTTGTCATTGTCATGATCTCCCCCATCTCTCTCAGTGTTGCCTTCTTTGGACTTGGCAGGCTCCATCTTGAAGTCAATGAGCGACTCAGCTACCGCTATGGCCTCTTCCACGTTGGCTATTTGATGTCTTCTTAACTCTTGCTTTGCCCAATTTTGCAGCCCATCCATGAAGTAGAAGATGGAATCTTCCTCAGACAACAAGGGGATTTGTAGCATTACGGTAGTGAATTCACGCACATTCTCCCGAATTGTAGTCGTCTATCGGAGCTCCTTAGCTTCCGCCTAGCCTCATACACCACATTCACAGGGTAGAATTGCTTCTTCAACTTCCTCTTGAACTGCTCTCACGTCTCAATATTGCATAGCCCCTTCTTCATGTCAGCATACTTTCGACGCCGCCACAACGCGGAAATCTCTGAGAGGTACAACACATCAGTGTTGATCTTAGCCTCGTCATCTCTCACTTTGTCGTGCCTGAAGTAGTTCTCCAAGTGCCAAAGGAAGTTCTCCACTTCTTATGCATCATAAATACCTTTAAACACCGGCAACTTGGAAGCCTCGATATTGTCTATCTCGGTCACACCAGCATCGACATGCTCCTTGAGTGACTCTATCTTTGCCTCTATAGCATCGATTTGAGTGACTCTATCTTTGCCTTTATAGCATCGATAGTACTCAAATCCTCCATGAGTCTGGATTCCAAGGCAGCGATGGTTTGCCTTAGCTCCATCTCAGTCTGTGTACGTCCCTCCAAGTCATTTTAGATACTCTCAATCTCCTCAAGAGTGTGTCCCTCAAGAACGCTAAGGGTGCCTTCCATCTTCCCCAAGTGTTGGCCAAAGATCTCGACGACGTCCATCCCTATATTCACCTTCCCCAAGTGTGACCGTTCTTGCCAGCAGCATCCTGGATGAAGTTGGCTTGGGTATTGGCAGTGTTAATTTCTCCGTCGTTCGCCATTCCCTTAGTTGCAACCTTTGCTCTGATACCACGTTGTCCCGTCCTTAGACTTAAACTGAGCGCAGGTGCGGCACTTGACAATTTGGTCACGTTCTTGCACAACTTGCTTACGATCTTGCTATACCAAGTCAGCCTAAACTACTACACTCAAGATCGCTAAGGAAATGTTAGATAAGAAAGACAAGAGAAATTTGCCAAAGTAAGCTTTTTGTATTAGAGAGAACTTGATTGTTTTGCTTGATGAATTACAAATGAATGACCCCCTTTATATACTAGTCTCTTAGGGGCTAGTGCGTAAATATTAATTATTACACAAGTCCTTAATATTTACAAGATAAGGGCTTTCTCTATAATTCTCTAGAAGTCTAGAAGATTTCAAGGACTTTCCTACTAAATGCATAGGGATCTAGGGTCTTACAAAGGAAATATCCATACTTCTCTAGAATCTTCTCATAAATGCTAGTTTTCCTCTTATATAAACTTCCACTTGACATTAATATATGCCAAGCGGCACCTACATAGCATGATAATATGGCAGGTCATGGCACAACACTCAAATAAACATGTGGAGAGACAATACACATTTAAAATACTCATTTTCACTTGCCCAAGTCAATTAACCTACGTTGCGTAACTTGTGTTCGAACCAAATGATCCCAAAGGTTTAGAACTATGCTCCATCAATGCAATTTTTTAAGAAATATGCTCCATCACTGTCTTACTTGTAATCAATAATAAGGAAAAACAGAAAAAAAAAAAAAAAAAAAAAAAAAAAAAAAAAAAAAAAATATAAGGTAAAATCACTTCCTTAAAAAACTGTATTTTTCTGGAGATAATAGAGTAGTCAATGCTCTTTTACTGAGTACAATCTAAGATAGGTAACTAGGTGATTGTACTCCAGCTTTAGAATTTTATGCAGCTTCTCTTACTTAATGTATACTCCATCCGTTTTAATTTAAATAATGTAACTTGACTTGACACAATATTTAAGAAAGAAAAAAAGACTTTTGAAACATGTAATCCTAAAAGCTTAAGAGGCAAAAATCTTGTGAGACCGTAATATTTGTATGACTATAAAAACTTTTCATTAAGGTAAAATGGGTAAATAAAAAATTTAAAGTTAAGTTGTTTCTAAATATATGTATAGAAATATGTCATTCTTTCTTAAACGGATTAATAAGGGAGTAAGGAGTATTACTCATCAAAGCAATTAACTAGCATCAAACATTAACAATTTTCTTTAATTTATAAAAGTACGCCATGAAAATTTTAATCATTCTCCACAAAAACACAAAAAAGATGAAAACAATTAAATATTTACACTATGCATGTCATCCGCTGCCTTACGAGCACATCAAGATAGAACAAATACATTATCCTTAAGAAAACATAGTTGAAGTGTCAAGCTTCTATTTAGAGGCGGTTTCAGCGAACCAAATAGTTATGACCAAAGTGTTAAGAAATCTACATATATACATATAAATTGTTTACCCAGAATCCAGTAAATAATTAACGGCCTTTTTTAGAATTCAGAAAACTAAAGATTTTGGATTCACAGAATATGTATAAATTTTTTGTCCAGAATCCACTTTTTTTAGAATTCAGAGCCTATAAACTCAAGATTCTGGATCCGCGGATGCTTCTACCCACATACATACTTTACCTTTGCCTGTGGCACCAGCAAGTGTTCCAACCATATAAGGATGAGCAGCCAAACGGTATGGAACAGTAGGCATATCATCACTTTGTAAAGTACGCACAACCTTCTTCTCAACAGTAGAAATGATATCGACTCCATTTTTGTAATCATCAATCTTCTTCTCAAAGCTATCAGTATTGCCATCAATCACCTCTACTTTTTGGGGCTTTTCTTTTCTTTTATGCTTCTGCTTTTCCTGAATCTTGCCAATGTAGACATATGAGTCATCCCAGCCCCAGATTCCTCTGTTCAAAAAGTGGATTAGATAATTTACAAGAAAATGGCTCTTTAAAATTGTAACACAGTTTTCTTGTGAATGAATTGTTCTTATACAGATCTAATGTCATTACAAGTCTTCATTAGATAATGGTTTAAAATAAGAAATTATGTGCATACCTTAATGTGGAAATATATTCACCACTTAGGTTGTTGTGGGGTATCAGTAACTTCTCCCCATAGTTTTCTCCTCCAAATATACCAATGGTATTGTCCGAGCTGTGTTAAACATGAAATTACCAACGTAACTTCTGATCGAGGAGAAAACAAACAATTGATAGAATCAAAACAGACAGTGTTACAAATCTCCTACAAAAAACATCTTTAATTACAAGAATAGATACTTTCCAAAAAAATGTTTGTTTTGAAAGTACTTGTAGGATTTGAAGTAATTTTGATATCTAAATTCACTGAATTATCTAATTTCATATGACATACTAGTGAAGTTAAACATTTGGTTTTTATTTCCTAAATAAGCAGCTTTTATTCTCTCGTTTCTGTCAAAATTATCAAAGAATTATTTCCTGTATGTAGGAATCAAAGGGGCTTTACTAGTATCACAAACCTTGTTGTTGCAAGAAAACTCCCAAAAGGTGAAAAGTACGCGGAATGAATTGGACCGCCATGTCTAATGGTTGTCAATGATTTTGGTTGATCTCTGCTAATAAACCTCAAGTCCCACACAGAGAAAGTCCTGTCTGCAGAGCTTGTAACTACAATATTAGGATCATATGGCTTGCAATGTATCGTATTGATTCTCTCTTCGTGCAATCTCCATAATGATAATAGTGTGCTAGCCCTTACATCAAATATTTTTAACGCTCCAACTTCGTCACCAAAATATAAACAGTTTACGTCCTCTATTCGATGACATATGGAATATATTGCATAAGTATCCTGATATACCTCTCTGAAAGCCTCCTTTTCAACATCCAGTAACATAATACGTTGATCATAACTTGAAGTAAATATCTGCTAGCATATATTTAAGTAAAGTTGTTGAATGTCAGACAAATTAACTAATATATATGATCAATAACCATAGTACTAAAGACATGACGATGATGTTATATATGAAATAGCTCATTTGCAGTACATGAATATAATAGCTTTTCATTTTCTTTGTCAGTTCTCATATATTTTGGGTTTTAGATAGGTTATTATTACAATTGTCAACACAACTTTTTAAAGTCATAAAAGAAAGAAATTTAAAGAGGAAAAGTAATATCGAACTTTAAAGGCTTTACGCCAAGCATTATTAATGAAATTATATGTCACGAAAAAGAACTGGAATTAGGTATGAAATTCATTGCTAATCTATCACTAAATAGTCTATAGCCAATAAGATTTTTTTGATAATCCGTCGTTAAATAGGATTAGCAACCGACTCTTTTAGTTTAGCAACAGAATTTGTCCGTCGCTAATTCCTATTTTATTTTATTTTTGTACTTTCTACTTCACTATTTTGATAAGCCAGCTAAGATAATGCAGCAAGATTTCAATTTCCTACTTGTGTCTATATATATAGTCGGGCATGTATTTTATTTCTAACAGATGTAGCGTACATTCATTTTCTTTCTTTAGGGGTACTTACAAAAACATTATAAAGCTACAGCTTGTTCGCACCAATTACTAGTTAGCAGAGAAATTTGAAGATTAATATAATCCGACAGACAATTAAAAGTACAAATCTTAATTAAGTAATAATAAAAATAGAAAACAAAACAGACTAGTTATCACCTTCAACATGGAGAAGGGCTCAATTGTGATTCCAGATATTTTGGAATGGTGAGGACGATACTGATAAATTCCATTCTCCCCGTTCTCCTCTTCAAAATCCACGTTCCATAGCCCAAAATAGCCAAGCTCATCGCCTACAACAATTACTTTCACATTGGCTGCGGGAAGAAACTTCACATCTGAAATGGCACCTTTCACCACTTGTGTTCTTCCGTTGGGGTTCAACTCTAACCTTTCCAGTTCAACTTGCCGATCAGTAAGTGTTGTATCCAAAAGCGGATCATTTCTCAAACTTCTTATTGTTTTAACCATTCCATCGCACGATAACGCGTCACAGGTAGAAGACTTTTTCGATAATTTCCTTGCGTCAATTTTATCAATGAGGCCATCACTCAATTCTGGTAGCATTCCTTGACTTCTACGAGATATGCGGCGAATAATACTTGTCGCTTCAACTTCATCTCTACAATCGAATCGAATTCATCATACACGTAAAATTAATCAGAACTGGAAAAAATATGCATGTCTATCTTCTGGTTCGTGGTACTTAATAATTAAGAGTTTAATAGTAAAACAATGTAAACAATACTGATAGATGTTAATTATTTTGGAGAAATAAAGAGATATATAGAACCTTTTGCTTCTTTGCCGCTTGGAAGCTGCTCTTTCGTTATCTCTCATTGATAATTGATAATGATTAAGTGAACACGAGAAAAAGTCACTCAACAAACAAAGGAGAGGAGAGATGCAGGAGTTGAAAGGAGAGGAGTAATTAATATTTCTTAAATTAAATCAAAAGTTTGTAGGGGAGAATACCAGAAGTCACTTCATTAATTGGCTGAATCTTAATCAGTTCATGTCATGCCTCCCAAAGAAGTTCACAAATGAATGAACATAAAGCAATTCCTCTTGGGAACAGATTAACTCGTTACGTTTATATTAAAACTAGTGAAATTACCCGCGCATTTAATTTTATATGTTGGTGAATTCAAAAACATAAAATAGTATTTAATATCAAAAGTAGAGCTTAAATAAACTTCATTTAAATAGTTAGATTATCTTTAAGAAAGGAAACACTTTCCAATCTAAGCAATCACTTAAAACTTAAGGGTTAATGTGGCAATCTCAATCATTTATTTGCGCAGTCATAGAAAAGTAAATAAAAATAAATGAAAATCTTGATTAGAGGGACAATAAAAAAATCTGAGACTAATTTTGTAGCATGAAGAAATAAAAAAAGGTTAGGTTACAAAAAAACCTTGTACGCCGCATTCATCTATAGGCGATAAATTATTTAGCATGACAGGGGAAAGGGGGTTGATAGTAGCAACACACAATGTACCAAAACTATCCATTAGCCAAACTTGACAGATGCACTAACATCCAATTCCTTCTTTTGACTCATGTTGCATTTTTCGGGAAAAAGAAAATTACGTCACTATTAGTTTTTCAGTAATTCAACAAAGAGCTCTTACTAACCCCTGTAGCAGGGGCCTGCTCTACTCCTTTAAATTCTTCATCATCTTTAAACACATTGACTTCTCCCAAACATTTTACAAGTTAGAAGGAATAAAATAGGAGCCAGACAATAGAAAAAATTATTATCTCTGTTTACCTCGAAAACTACAAGTACCAATTAAATTTGATTTATGGTTTTAAAAATACATGATGTAGTTCAAATACTAATTAATAAACAAGTAATATAGAGTTTAAATGGGTAGGACTAATTAACCAAATCAATGTTACTAGAGCAGCAAGGACCTCGAGCTCGATGTTCTCGATAACCTCGAGGTGGGTTAGAGATAATAAAGCAAGAACAATAAAGTAAGAGCTTTAAAGCTGAAGAACAATTCTGAAGCGCAATAAACGAGAAAAGTAAGGTAGCATATTCTTTTTGCAGTGATCAGATACTTCTTACAAATGATTGGGGTCCCCTTTATATAGGAGGGGAAACCCCAAATAAGATACATTTCTATTTATAGTAAAAAATCCTATTGGTACAGTTGTATAACCACCTAGTACGGATTTGTACGAATCTATCCCAAAATTTACGCCTTGACCTTTGTGCCCCTGAGAAATTCCCGCTCTTTCTTGAGTGTGTTCGAAATGGTACTATCTCGAGATAGAGCATGCTGGGCCTTCGATTTGCTGAACTCCCGAGGTGTGCATTTTTCAGCCGGACCTGATTCCTTCTTCGAGTTGCCCAAACTCAAGCTCGGGGTACGATTAAGACCTCGAAATCGGGTTCTCCGATTTCGACCGTATACAGATAGTCCCCGCGTTTCTTAGAATGAAAAGATAAGAAATGATTTGATTTTTGACTCTTCGATTCCCCAATCATGACGTCAGACTCGTGAGGTCAGCGGTTGGCGTGACTGAAAGGTCGTGCAAAGGTTACGTCTGCACAGCTTTCAAAAAGTCATCAATTAAAAGTGGCTTTTGGCCAGCCGTTTAGCTATCCCAACACACACAAGTGGCCTCTATAAATACTTCAACTTATTTCTTTGCAAACTTTACTCTCTTCATCACACTCAAACCTGTTATTTTCTTATTCTCTCTGCATTTATACCTTTCTTGTGCCTATTTTACCATCAACTTTCTCTTTTTCTTCTGAATTCACAGTAATAATGAAAAAAACTTCCAAGACAGTTCCACAGAAATAGAAGGCTTCTTCCTCTTCTCGCACATCTAAGAGTAAGACAACGGGACCTCCTCGTATTGAAGAGTGTACCCCCGGGCCTTGTGATACGTCTTCCGATTTTAAAATCGACAGACCTGCTTCGATCTCGGGTAGATGTGAGCCTATGTCTCGATATATCAGCTTGATAAACGAACTCAAACAGGTGAAGGCAGATTGCCATTCGGTAGATACGGTGAACGTGGAGATCCCCTAACCCGAAGAGGATATCACCACTTACAAAGCAGGGTACCTAAGTGTGTATACCTACCCATTCATCTTAGGCCCCGTAAATCCTTCTCTACCTCTCCTAGATCCAGTGATTCTCGATTTCTGTCGACAGTAGCAAGTGACGCTAGGACAAATTTACCCTTCCTTTTAGAGAATTGTTCACTTGATTAGGTACTTCTCGAGCAAGGTCGAGGGGATGTCTTTTACCCTCGGCCATCTGATCAGGCTATACAGCCCTCGTCTCTATCGAGGTGGCCTGATAAAGTTGCAACGTCGATCCTTGAAGTCTTTCTTCTCCAGCATCGACGAATATAAAGACCGGGAGTGGATGAGATGCTTCGTTCGAGTCAGGACCTCTGACCTGATTCCCGCTGAAAAGATGTCATTCCCAGAGGAATGGAATATGAAGCGTAAGTACAGACTTATCGAGTGTGTTTCATTATTTTGGTGTTCCCGTCTTCTTTCGAACTAACCCCTTTTTAATGATGCAGTCGTCGCTTGGTATCCAGGTGCGGTTGCGGACCTCCTGGGCTAGGTTCGGCAACTGGCTTCCACTTTCTCATACGCTGAGCGTGTCTGGCGCGATTTGGACAAAGGCCGATGGGAGGCCAAAAACCATGGTGAGCTTTCATTATTTGCATATCTAAATCCCTTAGTGAAATACTCTTTAGAAAAATACTTAATTTTGCATTTGTGCAGGCCTCAGAGATGTTGTTTCAATGAGGCCGCCCCTACACGGTGAGGAAGAAACCCCTAAACCTGCCAAAGACAAGAAAAAGAGGAAGGGGTCGCCGGCGAACTCCCCGAAGCCAAAAAAAACCAAGGTTCGAAAGCCTAAGGTCATCACGGTGGCCTTAAATCCGGAACCTATCGAACGTCTTCGTGCTGAGGATGAAGAGGGAGACAATGTTGAGGGCGAAGATGATGACCGGCCGTTAGTGATTCAGAGAAGAGGAAGCACTGATGCTTCAAAGGCTTCTGAGCCGAAGGCTGCTGATGTGGTTCAGTCTCAAGTTGAAGAGGTCTCTGAGGGGCCTTGTCCCGAAGGACACTTGATCGATGAACTCGAGGAGCCCAACCCTGAGGTTCCTCGAAGGCGGGAGAATGCCCCGATTGAACCATTCGGGGTGATTGATTTGGACGATTCTCTGCCTGGCCCATTTTTTCTGCGAGGCAAATACGGGACGCCCAAATATGAAGACTCCCGATATGGGAACATCCTACTGGGAGAACGACATCTTCGGAGAATGACTTGCCGGGATTGAAGAGGGCCCCGACCTTGATGCCTTGTTCATCTTTGAAGAGGCTGAGAAGCTTCGAAAGCATGTAAACTTTGCCTTAACAATTATGTTTAGAGTTTGATTTTTGCCTTTCTGACTCCCTTTATTTGTGATAAGGCCGTGATGCTCTATGAACAAGCTTTTTCCAAGTCTCTGGCTGAGCTTTCCCATTGTGAAGATGAGCTCAGGAAGATCATGTTAGACATAGACGAACTCAAGGCTCTTTATGCCAAAAGAGGGGGGGAACTCAACGATCTTTGAGCAAGTTCGGAGAAGGCTTCCCAAGAGCGGGCTGATTTCGTCGAACATGTAATATAGCCTTTTTGGGCTTATTTTGTATTTACTTGTTCTGGTGTCTAATGCTTTAATTTTCAGCTTCAGCAGAAGGCCGACCTGGTGTAACAACTTCGGGAGGAGCTTAAGAACAAAGAGGCTGAAACCCTCGAGTGGAAGCAAAATATGGACCGTCTGGCCTCCGAGAAGGACACTCTTTGGGAAAAACTGGCCTCGGTCGAGCACAAGATTCAGAGTGCAAAAGAGGAGAGCCGTAAATTTAAGGAGCTTCACACTGAGAAGGTTGTTGAATTAGCTAAGGTCAAGTCCGAAGCTTATGCATTCGTGTCCTTGTATCGAACCGATGTTGCTGCTGCTGCTACTAATGCTCGGGCTCGGGGGATCTATGTTGCAGCCGAGCTCAAGTTAACATGTGTCATAAATCACGCAAAGCTGAAGTCTCGAAGGCACACTATCGAGGAGGTGCATGCTAAAGACTTTGACCTTTCAGCCGAAATCGAGAAGGTAAAGGCTTTGGAAGAAGAGGCAGTTGCATTGCTCTCCACCGATGAGGATTCTGCCAGTGGCTCCAAGAGTGAGAAAGATTAAGGTGAATTCCCCGAGGAGGAGGAGGAGAAGGTCCCCGAATATGAGGCTACCGAAGATGTAGCTCCAGTAGATACTGCCTCCGAGCAAGTGACCCCGAAAGTAGATTAGGTTATTCTGTCTTCTTTCTTTACGTAAGGGCCCTATGTGGGGGTTTTGTAAATGTAATTTTGAATCATCTTTTGAATATAAAGAAATTTTTTGCTTCATCTTCATTTCATGTTAAATTTTGTTTTGTCTTCACTTGTGAAATGAAATTTGGTGATGTAGCCAATCGGTCTGCCTATTGGGCTTAGAATATAATACCCTTAGGTTTTGTGTTTGATCAATGATCGATAATAGGTTACCACTTAAGGTTTGGTCTTCGAGCTAGTGTTTAAGTTGGCTTGATGTTAGTTCGGGGTGAACGGACTTTTGAGTCCGAGCTAGATAAGTCTCGAGCATGGTGTGCTTCAGCCTTTTTGCTCTTGGCCCCTAGGTTTAATATTGGCCCTTAGGCTCTTTTAGGTTGGCCCTTAGGCTCTTTAGGTAGAGCCAATTCGGCCTTCAAAGTGGCTATAATTTTTCCCTCCTTCCGAGTAAAATACTTAGTGAAATATTTTGGTATGCCTTAGCATGTGTTTTTTGTATAAGATCGAAGGTTCGATCGATTGGGACATCTTTTGTAATTCGTTGTGTACCGATAATAGAATACCTGTTGAGGTTTTTTTGAAGGCTGATATTATCGAAGCCTCTGATTTATTCAAGGACTGGTTCTATCGAAGCCCTTTATCATTTGCTTTTGCCGAGGGTATCCTGCTTTAATCGGTTTTTCGAAGTATTTGAAGGCCTTGAGTTTTATGGCGAAAGTCGGACGTCTCCGAGCCGCATTATTTCGACTGTAGCCTTTTTATATGATTGTAGTCTTTAGTATGGCTGTAGCCTTTAGTCGTCGAGTACGATGGCATTAGCCTTTACATTGAGGGGATTCCTCTTCGAGGTCTTATGAGTTCGATATGCCTCTTTGAGGTCTTACGAGTTCGAGTTTGCCTCTTTGAGGTCTTATGAGTTTGAGTTCTCGATAACTTGATATGTTGACTATCGATGACAGTCCCCGAGTAATTGGGGTGTATTTGTGTTCTGGCCCTTGAGTCATTTCTTGTGGAATAAATGTGAAGTTCGTATAATAATAGACTTCTTTGAAACACAAAGTGTTGTGATATAACATGAATGCTTCTTTGAATAATTGATATATGCGAACATCTTTGTCGTCGAGGGCGTGATTGTTCTATATGGACACGGTTCATTTGACCGTTTGGCCCATTACAAAGTTCTCCTATCGAGGCCCTCTTTGGCGTGAATTGTTTTCTTTGAAAATGCAACCTACGAGGGTGATGCCCCCCAATATTCGAGGTTAATTTAAAATAAGCCTTGAATACTTGTTGAATTTCCCTTAGGTAGCATATAAGTGTTGCCTCGTTAAAAAACTTGGCGGTAAAACCCATTTGTGACAAAACCCGATCTAAGGGAAAAAGAGTGCAATTCATGTTTTAAAACCCAAGGTCTATCAAATTCCAAAAATAAGATTTTTACAAAGAAACAAAAAAAGCTCTTTTATCTCTCCTAAACCCTAAACTCATCGGCGACCTTTCCATGGCAGCCACGGCCGGCGGCCAGCCACCACTAGTGGTTGCGCTGCCTCCCCAACCTCCCCCCACTTTCGCCCAACCACAAACAATAATCCCCAACCCATGGATTATGAAAAAATCTTAAAACCTACTGCCATTAATGCCCCCATGCAAACCCTAGCTACGTTACCATTGAAACCAGTTGAGTTCCTTCACGGAGAACCAGTTGTGAAGTGGAAGAAACAAGACGTAAAGTAATATATCGTACAACAAGGGTTTCAACTTGCAGTTCTTGGGAAATTTTCGTATGGGAAGCATGTTATTAGTGAATTACGTAAAGTAATTCCAATTCAATGTGAGATTAAAGGCCATTGTTCAGTTGGTTTAATTGAAGATAGTCATGTGTTGATTAGGCTGTCATTATTGGAGGACTATGTTCATCTTTTTTCAAAGCTAGCTTTTTATTTAAATGCTCAGTCATACATATGGCAGATGCGTTGTACAAAATGTAATCCATGGTGGACACCTGATGAAGAGCCTCTCATTGCCATAGCCTGAATTAGCTTTCCAGAATTGCCTCCTAATTTCTTTGGTAAGGAATGTGTATTTTCATCAGCTCGTGCAGTAGGTAATCCATTACATGTAGACCTAGCAACTCAAAATGGGACTAGACCTAGTTGTGCTAAGGTGAATGTGGAAGTTAACTTGTTAGGTAAGTTCCCTCATCGTATTAAGATGGTGGAAGAAGCTGATGAATCTGGGCCAAAAGAGTTTAAATGGATTAGGATTAAGTATGATTATATGCCAAAATTTGCAAGCCTTGCAAAAAACAAGGGCATAGTGAGGCAAAATGCTGGGTAATTCATCTTGAATTACAAAAGAGATTTGATGAGGATGTCGAGGATCAAGGCAAGGAGAAGATAGTTGTGGTGAGTACTGAAGTAATTGGTACATCTACAAATTCAACAAAGGTTCTAGCAAGTGGAAAGGTGGTTGGTAAGCCAGCTACTAATCATGCCAAGCAGGAATGGATGCAAGCAAGGAAGAACAAATACCAACGGGATAATAGGGGTCACATTGTTGATAACAAACAAGGAAAGGAAGCTGACAAGGGTAAAGGGAAGGCCAAACTTGAGTATGTAGCAACCAAGAACAAGTTTAATGCACTAGAGGTTGAGGAAGTTCATCAACCTACTCTACAAATTACTGAAGGCAAAGGTGGGGATCATAGCAATGGTAAGAAGAAGTAACATAGGGAAAAGCAATCCAAGAAGGGCCAGGAGAAGGAAAAGGAAGGCAATACCAGAGTGTTAATCCCTAATCCTAAGGCTTCTAGGGTTAGGGCTGGGAAAGATGCTAATACTAAACCAATTAGAGAAGGTAATCAACATGAACTTAAGCGTGTGAAGAAGGAATCAATTGAGAAAGTGTTGGAAGATCAGCATAATGGGAACTTAGCTAAGGCTAATTCTATTGTTCCTAGTGATCAAAGTATTGATGAAAGAGATAATAAGGAATCCACAATCGACTGGGTTAATCGAAGGTTTGGAACTAGCAAAGAGGAGCTAAGGCAATCCAATGTGACTACAAACCAATCATGCCAAGATATTCCATCTTAAGCATTTGTAGATTTTGGGAAGCTTAAGGACCTTGATGAGGTAAAATCAACAAAGGTTTTATGGAGTGATGCAATAAAGGTGGAGGATGGTCAGCTAGGCACGACAAAGACAACATGAGACAAGGTGAAGAAGGACAACACTCAACCTGCGATAGGCTGGCGACGCCAGGCCTAAAGCCAGGCTCACCAGGCGTTAGGTTGACGACGCCAGGCCTAAATATAGGTCCCCCAGGCGTTAGGCTGGCGACGCCAGTTTGGCACCAGGTTCATCTGATGAGACAGCCACAGTAAACCATATCCCTAGTGCAACTGGAGAGATTATAGAGGGTGTTCTGGTGTATGGTTAGGAGAACAAACTTGATGGAGATGATAATGTGAAGGTTAAGGATGATACAGTGGGGTCAGATTAAAACACAGGCAATGGAAAGGGTGGTGATATCAATAGAACAAACATTTCTAAGCAGACTACTACAGTAATTCCTGGGCTAGGCAGTGTCTATGAGCAACAATTCAAAATGATGCAGGTTGTTGTTGCTTCTATGGAGAATAGCAAGGAAAAGGCTGATGAGCGAGCAATTGTTCCAAGAGCATCTGGGGAAATAGAGGAAGTGCATATGGAGTATGGCACTGATCAAATTATGCAGCTGCAAGCTAGTGTTCCACTAAATACTCTGATACAACATTTACATGATTTAGTTACACACAATGTGGCACCAATTGATGAAGACTTAATGAGACAAAGTCCAATGGAGGATGAAGGACATGATGAATCTACAGCAGAAAACTTTAAACAAGTGACTAGGGAAGGAGATTTGTCACCCACATCTAGTGTTAAAGGAGGTAAGAAAACAAAGAAGAAGCAGAATAAAGAGCTACCACAACCATCAAGAATAATGCCCATAAGGGAAACTTCTATATCTAAAAATGATGATGATCAAAACATTAATATGGAACATAAGGTATGTGAATACACATCATGCCTTTCCTAGGGTGATCAACATGAATAGGGAGCATAGTTTTTGTGTAGTTGCATTGATGGAGCCTTTTCAAAAGAAGAGACGCATTGATAGATGTAGAAGAAGGTTTAATATGGAGACTGCTTATGCAAATATGAATGGGAAAATATGGTTGTTCTTTGATGCAGTTGTGGAATGGGAATTAGTAGAGGATACTGTGCAACAGGTGACTGTGAGAGTGTTTCACCATGACCTGGGGCAGCACATGATAGTGACATTGTTTATGCAAAATGTTCAGCAGTGGAGAGGTTGGAATTGTGGGATCACTTGTATTACTTAGCAAGTGATATGAAGTTTCCATGGTTGGTAGGAGGGGATTCCGATGTGATATTGCATGAAGATGAGAAAATAGGAGGACTTTCAGTACACCCTCCTGAATATGAGGATTTTGCATTTTGTGTAAACTCTTGTGGTTTGTTTGAGTAAGGATATAAAGGAAGTCCATTTACATGATGGAATGGGAGGTCCAATGCTGTGTGTATATTAAAAAGATTGGATAGGATATTTGTGAATTTTCCATTTCAGAACATGTTGCCAACTATTGAAGTTGAACATCTAATCAGAACTGGATCAGATCATGCACCATTGTTAATGACATGTAGGGAGCAGACCACCAATTTTGTAAAGCCTTTCAGGTTCTTGAAATTTTGGACTAAGCATGCTACATTTATAGATGTGGTGAGGTAGAATTGGGAAGCTGATCTCATAGGGGATTCGTTTTTTATGTTCAAGCAGAAGCTCAAGAGGGTGAAGGCAACACTATCAAAATGGAGTAGGGAAAGATTTGGTGATATCTTCAAGAAGTTGGCTATTTTGGAGGACATTGTTAGGGTGAAAGAGATGTTGTTTGAAGAAGAGCCTACAATTAAGAACAAGATTGAGCTTCAAAAGGCTCAATATGAATGGAAGAAATACTTGAGTATTGAGGAGCAGTATTGGAAGCAAAAAAGTTGGGATGACTTGGTTTTATGAAGGAGATAGGAATACAAGTTTCTCTCACAATCATGTCAATGGAAAACGAAAGAAATTGTAACAAAAGAGGATCAAAAGTGGAAGTGGGGTATGGATTGAAGACCATGAGAAATTGGCTACAGCTGTAGTGGACTTCTATCAAAAACAGTTTACAAATGAAGGTGATGCTTCTGACTTTTCCTTTCTCAATAATGTACCTTCGATGGTCACTATGGAACAGAATTTGGAACTTAGCAGATTGCCAACAATTGAAGAGGTAAGGATAGTAGTTTTTGAGCTTAGTAGGGAGAGTGTTAGTGGTCCTGATGGATTCACTAGCCTGTTTTATCAAACATGCTGGAATGTTATTAGTGCTGATATACACAACATGTTGCTACACTTCTATGGAAGAGTTGCACTGCCTAAATCCATCACTCACACCAATCTAGTGTTGCTACCTAAGAGACCTAGAGTTGAGACCTTTTTTGACTTAAGACCTATTAGTTTGAGCAACTTCATTAACAAGGTCTTGTCTAGGGTTTTACATGATATACTGGAGAGTTTTTTGCCTTCTCAAATATCCTCTAATCAATCCGGATTTTTGAAGGGTAGGAGTATATTTGAGAACATCTTATTGACTCAAGAAATTGTCACTGACATAAGGTTAAGGGGAAATCCAGAAATGTGGTGATCAAGCTTGATATGGCTAAGTCATATGATAGGGTTTCATGGAAGTACTCATTGCATGTACCAAGGAAGATGGGATTTTCTGAGCATTTCATCAACATGGTGTGGAACTTGGTGTCAGATAACTGGTACTCAGTATTGATGAATAGGCAGTCCTCAGGGTTCTTTAAGTCTACAAGAGGTGTGAAGAAAGGGGACCCCCTATCCCCATCATTGTTCATTCTTTCATCTGAGGTACCTTCCAGGTCTTTGAATAAGCTCTTTGAAGACAAGTCATTTGTGGGATTTGGAATGCCAAAGTGGTATGATCATTTAAACCACTTGGCATATGCTGATGATACTATAATCTTTGCTTCTGCTCATCCTCCATCCTTGAGAAAGATTATGGCAGTGTTGGGGAACTATGAGAAGATATCAGGCAAGATGATCAACAAATATAAGAGTTTATACTACATGTATTCAAAGATTGATAATGGATTGTTTCAGGCAGTTGGAGCTATTACAGGATTTGCAAGAGGTAAATTCCCCTTCACATATCTAGGGTGTCCTATTTTTTACACTAAAAGGAGGAAGGACTATTATGAGGATCTTATCAAAAAAGTAAAGGATAAATCGCATTCATGGAAAGGAAAACTGATGTCATTTGGAGGAAAGGCGACACTCATTTCTAGTGTGATGCAAAGTATGCTAGTCCACATGTTATCAGTCCTTGATCCACCAAAAAATGTCCTGGATCATCTTCATAAGATTTTTTCTAGGTTCTTTTGGAGCACAAAGGAAGAAGGGAGAAACAGACATTGGGCTTCATGGCAAAATCTTTGCCTTCCTAAAAAGGAAGGGGGCCTAGGTTTTAGGTCCTTACATGATGTATCAAGGGCACTGTTTTCTAAACTATGGTGGAGGTTTAGGACCACAAAATCTTTGTGGTCTAATTTCATGTGGAATAAGTATTGCAAGAAGGAGATACCAACGGTGGTGCTGTTTAGAAGGGGGTCTCATGTTTGGAGACAAATGCTGAATGCTAGGGAAGAAGTAGAACATGAGATCCTATGGGAATTGAAGAGTGGAACAACTAATATTTGGCATGAAAATTGGACTGATTGGGTGCACTTTATCATGTATTACCTGAAGACTTTCCAATTAATGAAGATCTTCAGGACGTGGCAGAATTGCGGCAAGGTGAAACATGGGATGATCAACTGTTATATCAAACTTTCAATGAGGAAATTGCGGAACATATAAGGCTAAATGTGCATTATGACGGCAGTGAGGGATATTGGGATAGGTCATAATGGATTCCAATTCCTTCAGGCAAGTTCAGCGTTAGCAGTGCTTTGCAAATATTAATGCATAGGGATGATCCTAATCAGGAATTCAAGTTAATATGGATTAAAGGCTTACCATTCAAGATATCCTTCTTCTTTTGAGATTGTGGAGGCAGAAAATAGCCACTGATGACATATGGAGGAGGCAAGGGCAAATGTTGATGTCTAGGTGTTAGTGTTGTCAGCAGCCCCAAGAGGAATTTATTGAGCATATATTTGTCACAAGTCCTACTGCTCTAAAGTATGGAACTTGTTCATGAGGGTTGCTGGAATTACTGTGCCATTGATTCAATTGAAGCAGGTTATAAGGCATTGGTGGTATGCTTAATGTTGTCCAAAGTTAAAGCCATTGTTTCAAGCAGTACCAGCTATCATCACTTGGGAACTTTGGAAGAGAAGAAATGCAGGTAAACATGGGGTTTCAGTGTCTACAAATAGGGTGATTCATGAGATCAATAGGACATTGCATCAACTGGCAAGGGTGAGGTATGCTTGGATGCCTAATATTCCATTTTTATGGCCAGACATGATTCATTATTTTTGTCACGACCCAAACCGATGGGCCGCGACGGGTGCCTGAGTCCTACCTATCGGACACCTCTAAGCATGCGTTTAAGATATAAATGTGAATAACATACATGAGGGAAATATATCCAAAAGACATATGTACATATACATGCAGAATACAGTGGGCGAGCCGACAAGGCTGCGATAGACAACTATATACCCAAAACTGAAAGCCGAGAAGCCACATACTATTCAACTATACATAATTGTCTACAGACCTCTAATAGAAACACAACTGTACAAAGACGGGACTGAGCTGACTCTCGCTGATAAAGGATCCTAAGAAGGGGGACCGTCGACTTGCTTAGCTGCACCTGCGGGCATGAAACGCAGGCCCCGAGAAATAGGGCGACAGTACGAATAATATACTGAGTATGTAAGGCATGAAAATAAGTACATAAGAGATATAGATGAAATATGGAATAAAGAAATCTATCTTTAAATCTGAATAACTTTATAAATCTTGAAACATTTATAATGTCATGCACGTGCATATAAATGTTGTGTCATGCATAGATATAGGTGTGCATAATATCAAGCCTCTGAGGGCATCCCATCATATCTTCTTGGCCACTGTGGGTAACATCATCAATATATACCAACTGATCAGGTGGTGGTGCGTATATAACGCCGTAACCTTTTCCCATATCCCATATAAATATAATATACATATATATGCGTATATAACGCCATCTAGTCATGGGTCAATATATATGTATAAATGCATGAAATGTATAAGAAATACATTAATAAAATTTTCTCGGAATGCCCATAAAAATCAATATACATTTCGGATAAACTTTATCAAATACGTATTTTTCTGGGACTCGTGAACAGAAGATAATAATTCACATGGGGAATCAAGAATATAGATACCCCTAGTATTTCTATGAATAGTAATTTATAATTTTTCTGTACAATTTGAATCATGCCAAAAAGAAGGAAAGGATAGCCTTAACATACCTGGAGTAGGAAAATACCTGTATAATATTCTTTGTTGGAGAACTTGGATGCAAGAAATCTGTTGTTTGAACTGTCAATGTTTTTGATGTTCTGATTGACTTTGTTTTCAAGATAAGAAAGGAAGCTTTGTTAAAGCTTTGAAATAGCTAACGTCTTTTTGGATTTTCAGAATGCTAAATGTTTTTAGATTGTAAAGGTTCCTAATGTTCTAATGGTAGGACTGGTATAATAATTATAAGAGATGAAGACATTTTTTGGATTTGTAGATTGCTAAATGTCTTTAGATTGTAAAGGTTCCTAATTCCCTAATGGTAGGAATGGTATAATAATTATAAGAGATGAAGTGTCTCTTTCTTTGCTACTTAATTGCCACCTAGG